>BPTQ01000008.1:348338239-348362357 GCA_019973895.1 Chrysanthemum seticuspe | reverse complement strand
AGCAATTTAGTTCAACCATGGCTTATCCTTTGGTTTGTCTTGTCACTGATAAGATTTTCAGCTGGTCCAACTATATTTTTACATGTATGAAAGGCAATGTACAGAGTAAAACCAAATTTTTAATGTATCCAAGGTTTGTGCAAGCTATGCTTAATGAATTTCAACTGCAACCTCATACTACTGTTTATCAAATCAGTTGCCTAAAGCCTAAAGTTTTTCAAAATTTGAATAAAGATGGCAATATGATTTTTACACCTCTCCTACCCCAAATGCTTGCTAAAATTTCATCTTAACAACACACACCCATAATTAATGTTCCTAACATTGATTATACCCCACCAGTTACAAGAACCTATGAGAGAAGGTCTAATCAGACAACTCCTCTCATGACAACATAGCAAGTTTCTGAACCTTATGGTATAGGAACAAGCAGTGGTGGTTCTAGACTTCCACCTAGTCCTACTATGGAGGAATCTGGACCTTTGCCCCATGATTCACCTCTCCCAACAGGTAACACAGTTAGAAGTGCTGAGGGCAGTGGTAATCAACTGGAATTGATGGTTTTGTGTACCAAATTAGCAAAGCAGGTTGAGTCTCTACAATAGGACTTGGCTACTGATCTGCGCAAAACCGTCAAGTCAAACAGACTTAAAACAGCTTAAACACAAATACAATTAAGATCAGAGAATACAGTGAATTCCCGGGTCGTTAAGTCCCACGGAGACTCAATGGTGTGTTAAACACTTGATCAGACGATAGAATGATCACTAATGATAGTGATCAGAAAGGATTAGGATTGAATATTACACTACTGAAAAAAGTTTATAAATTAAAGCGACTTAAATACAAATTAAGAAAATTAAAAAGATAAAAGATATTAAATAAACGCTATCACTATTTTTACAATGTTGTTTTAGTGATAGATAAAACAAAAGAACTTAAATAAACTATTTTAACTAAAACGTAAACTTAAAATATCTAAAAACGGTACTTAAAACGAAAACGAGTGTTATGTATAAAAATTACGCTGGAGCGCAAGATAAAACGTAAAATTTATGAAATAAAGGTCCTACGAATGTGAAAACAATTTTATTACGTACTATATGATAAAAGAAAATTTTAGGAAAAAGCCGGGTATTTTTTTCGACTTTTAAATTATTTATTACGAATTAAAAACTAATTTAATCTAATTTAATTATAAAAAATACTAAATGATTTTATAAAAATCTGAAAATTTCTCAGAAAATACTTTGAGTAAAACTGGTTTTAAGAAAAATAAAAAAGTGGTACACTACTATACGAAATAAGCAACTAATAAGCTAATATAAGCTAATAAGCTAAAGACTGTTTTGGTACTTTAAATATTAAAAGGTGCAAGATAAAACCTGAAAAGACCCTAGGGCAGTTGGTTTGAGTGTGTTGTGTTGTGAGCGTGAGCAAGAGGTCAGGGGGTCGAATCCCACCCCTGCACCTTTTTTCCAAACTATTTTTTTTTTAAATTTTCTTTTTGCAACTTGTAAATAAGACCAAATAAGCACTTTTTTGTGAAAACAACTTTTACCAAACTTAAGGAATAAGCAGTTAGAAACTGCTTATTCACAACAGTTGAGAGAGTTAAGAAAACCAAACACCCTTTTCAGTTTTTAGCACAAATAAGCAGTACGATAAACAGTTTAGAGAAGAAACTGAGTTTAGCCAATATTCTAGGACTAATAATGAGCTAAAAGGTCTAAGGAAATAGCACAAGTAGGGAGCATTAAGCAGTTTTTGGGTTTCCTTAGTTAAAAATTGAAATAAGCATACAATGGACTAAGAAGCTATAAAATTCTATTAATAAGCACCAACTAAGCTGGAAACTAACTAAACCTAATCTATGGGACTTAATAAGTACTAAGGATACCTAAATAAGCTAATGGGCAAGCTAAATAAGCTAAACAAGAAAAAATGCAAGCTGCTACAGTAACAGTGGCTGCAGTAACAGTGGGTTTTTGACAGAATTTAAATGCAATTTAAGCTAAGCAAAAGTGAACCTAAGTGCATATAAACCATACCTATGTCTAGAGTGGCATGAGGAGATGTAAGAAAAACAATTTTGAAGAGTTTAGGACCAAAAATAAGCGGGGAAAACGGGCTGCAAACAGCAGCTTTGGCTGCTGTTTACGTGAGCTGACAGAAACAGGCTACACCTTTTTTTTTCAAACCAAACTTGCAAACTTTGTAAACTTAAGCTAAACTCAACTTTAAAACTTGCTCAAACCTTGAAACCACTTTGACTTTAAATGTCAAAGTGGGTAAAACTGATTCTTTTGACCTCAAATAAGCTTAAACCAAACACCCCTTAAGATTCATGAAAATGCATAAACACTCAAATCCTTACTGAGATTAAATTTACCTGATCTCATAAGCATAAAACTTAACCAAAACACAAATCTAAACCAGAAATTGACCATAAATTGTTTGCCTATTAAACTTTGACAAAATTTGACTTTTATTGACTTTAATGGAAAATACTTGAAAATGAATTACAAGCTTATCAAAAGCTTATAAAAGCTTAAACAAACTTATTTATGCTTAAAATAAACTACTGAAAACTTGGACAATGTAATTTAAAACTGAAAAATTTCAACAGTTAACCACAAACTTGAAATTTATATAAAACTAGGATTGAAACTTCAAAAACACCTTACAATGAAGAGTTAACTTAAATGAGATACAAAGAAACTGGAATTACAATATTTTAATTAAACTAAGACATTTAAAAAAAACGACATTAAAGGGAAAAAAAAACTAAAACTAGCTACTACTCCTTCAAGCTTCTCTTCTCTTCCTTTTTATACTTCAATCAACTCCTCCACTTGACTTTAGCATTTCCCACCAATAAAAATAGAATTTGGATGACTTGGAGCATTTTTGACCGTTTGATTGTTTTTGGCGCCAAAGCATGTTAGCAAGCAGTTGAGGTTGAGTGAGGGGTGAGAATGAGAATTTAATGGCTTTTGGAGTTGTGTTGAGGTGGGGGGACAAGGAGGGTGAGAATTAAGGTGGAAGGATGGGTTGTGTTGAGTTTTTGCAGAGCAGTTGGAAGGGGGAGAAGAAAAAGGCGCCATGGGTGGTTTGTTTGACTGGGTGGGGTGTTGACTGGATATTAATACAAAGGGGTCCAAATTGTTTTGTGACAGGGGGTCCAAAGGGTAGGCAAGGGTCCAAAAGGGATATTGACTAGTCCAAAATGGGTGATAAGGGCTTTAAATACAAGGACTATTAGTGCCATTTTCTGAAAATCAAGGACTATTCCTGCCAATTCATCAAAGTTACTTCCAAGGACTAAAAGTGACATTCTCAAAAAGTATAAGGACCAAAATTGCCACTTTGCACTTTTCCAGGGGCCATTTCCGCCAATTTTCAAACCTGGAGGACCATTTTTGCAATTTTCTCAAACTTTTTAATATTTTTCACCAAAGGACTAAATTTGACAACTTTTGATTTTAAAAGGACCTTTGGTGACTTTTCTTTTGAAATTTTGACTCAGGGACTATTTTTGACAATTTTTGAAACTTGGAGGACTAAAACTGCAATTTTTGCAAATTTGATATGTTTTTCATCTGATTTTGATATTTTTGCATTTAAAACATATTAAACACTGTTTTGTGATATTTTTATCATTTTGATGTGTTTCTGAGTGTTTTCAGATGATTTTGCAGTTTAGATTATACAAAAATGATGAGTATTTAGACACTCATCAATCCCCCACACTGAGATATTGCTAGTCCCTAGCAATGATTTGAGAAAAACTTAATGGATTTGAAACTCTTTACCAAAAGCCATTACTTCTGGAGTAGCCAAATATTTCAGTTCAAGTAAGAACCATGGTACACCGATAACCATGTGATTTTGAGCAAACCACCAGCTTTCAACGGATTTGGTTTGTCTTTACCAGAAGCCGTACCCTTCTGGACTAGCCAACTCTTAGATAAATTATCAATATTATCTTTGGTGAGTTGATTACCAATTATGGTTTTTCCACTGCCTTTACCACAAGCCATAACCTTGCGGGCTAGCCAACTCATTATCTTTTGAGGATGATGGGGAGTTGAGGAACCATACAATTTTGGGCAAATTGCAAGCCATATAAACGGATTTGAGAAATCTTTACCAAGAGCCGTTTGCTCCTAGATTAGCCAATCCTTTTGTCTTACAGACATGGCGGACTGATAACCAAATGAGAAAGTGTAAAACACTTACTCCAAAAATTTTGGCCAAAAACGGGGAATTGGTATAATTATATGATAAAATTCATGAGAATTCCCCCCCACACTTAGAAATGAATATTGCCCTCAATATTCAATGTACCGGCGGTTATGCCGAAACAAAGAACGTGAAAGGGAAATATTACGGCCATTATTTAGAAAGGTTTTTTTTTTTTTTTTTTTTTTTTTTTTTTTTTTTTTTTTTTTAATTTTTTTTTTTTTTTTTTTTTTTTTTTTTTTTTTTTTTAAGATATATATATATATATATATATATATATATATATATATATATATATATATATATATATATATATATATATATAACATGTGTGGGGTAACTCCCCCACACTAGGTGGTAGAAAGGGGGTAAGAAGTCAGAAATATGGGTGAAAACCCATATGGTGTGTGCTACTGTTTTTGATTTCCGAGTCGCTAGCTTGACTCGACCCCGCATTAATTGGTTCATGGGGAAGCAAAGTGGAAGAAACAATCTCCATCGGACTTTCATTCAAGATGTTTGGACAAACATTGAAGCATGTGAAAGTTCCACACCGATGAGATATAGAGAGAACCGGCTCAAAAATGATGAATGAAAATGCCGGGATCAAAAATAGTGTCTTCATTCCCGAAGGAGTGAAGAAGAGAGGAAGTCACCGAGTAGGTGAAGAAAAGAAGGAAGATCATGATAACAATCATAACTAGATCTTCTTCCTCGGGATTAAGTGCAGTTGCACTTATTTGGATTTTATTGGTTGAGCTCTTTGGGTTGGAAGGCATCTCGGTTGGGAGGGTGGGAAGATTTGTCATAACTATGCAAATTGAGATTCTCTCCCCCCGATCATGATTTTTGCCATCCAAACAATCATACTCCAGCGGAGATATGATATGAGTGAGTTCACCGGCGAACTCCTCATGAAGAATATACGGAGGTGGGACATGTGCGGTACTTCGTGGGCTATAAATATGCACCTCGTCCATTATAGTCTCCGTGTCAGACTCATCACTATCAAAGATTGGATTAACTGAATTTAGAGTAAATTCAGAATCAAATTCGAATAAGGGATTAGTGATAGTCGTATTAACTGTTGTGGAAACAACATGGTCAACATCCTCTTCTAAGTTGACGATCTCAGAATGTGGAAGTAATGCATCAATAAATTCTATGTCTTTAGAATATAAAGAATCGACATCACTATAATCACTGTCAAAATCTGAGAAAGTCTCAACAAGATCATTTGAAAGAGGAGAAGACACATCACACTCATGGTCAAGAATTCCCTCAGACTCACTTGGGATCGGGATAAGGTTCTCAACATTAGACGATTTCGTTTCCGGAATAGTGCTGAGATGCTTGTCCCCCATGGTGAGAGAGTCTTTGGGATCAAAAAATTTCAAAGAAATAGGATCATCGACCTCTTCCAAAAGGAATTCACTTCTCTCAACCGGCGTGAGAGAAGGGGAAGAGTCGAAATGAAAGGCTCTGAAACGGGAGTGGGATTGCCACTCGGAGCATCGACTTTATCGAAAACATATATAGCTCTTATGCTCTTCATATTCTCCTCTGCCAACAATTCTCCCATACTCTTTCCTTCTTCAACGGGAGTGGGATTGCCACTCGGAGTCGTAGATTCCTCATCAAAATCATCATCGTCGTCGTCATCATAATCGTACACGAGAGGTTTCCAATATTGGGAACTTACTCTAGCTGCTTGTTCTTCAGCATACGTTTTCTGACGAGACTCTTCTTTAACTAACTCTTTCAAATCTTTGAGTATATCTAGACAATTTTCGAGAAGTTCTTGAGGAATTTGCAGAGGTTCTGTTTGAATCGTTTGGTACTGTGGAGGTTGGTCATGATAAGAGTAGTCATAATTGTTACAAGGATTATGCTCATAGACAAGCGTGTTCCCTGTTTGACACTCAAAACTCGGGTGAGGACCTCCACAGTACTCACAAGAATATGTCTCCATCTCATAGTGCGGGGGTTGGTTGAGGAAATTAGTTGTTTCATTGTAGGGATTTTGGTCATAGACAAACCCGTTTCCCGGATTCACAATGCCACAACCGGGGCAATTTCCACCATTTTGAGGTCCCCCACACCATTTACAACCAAATTGGTGAGGATGAGACATAGAAAGAATCAAATGGATAGAGGGTAAAAGAAATGAAGAATCAAAAGATGTGAGAGGGTAAAGATGGATATTTTTGGATTTTTGAAAAACATGATATAAAAACAAAGAATGAAAATATTTTTGGATTTTCTGATAACTTTACAAAAAAACTTTTTACAAAAGATGGGTTATGTGCAAGAATGGATCTGAAAAAGGCTAAACACACGCTAAAGCCTCCCCGGCAGCGGCGCCAAAATTTTGGTCCGTGGTGAACCGTCAAGTCAAACAGACTTAAAACAGCTTAAACACAAATACAATTAAGATCAGAGAATACAGTGAATTCCCGGGTCGTTAAGTCCCACGGAGACTCAATGGTGTGTTAAACACTTGATCAGACGATAGAATGATCACTAATGATAGTGATCAGAAAGGATTAGGATTGAATATTACACTACTGAAAAAAGTTTATAAATTAAAGCGACTTAAATACAAATTAAGAAAATTAAAAAGATAAAAGATATTAAATAAACGCTATCACTATTTTTACAATGTTGTTTTAGTGATAGATAAAACAAAAGAACTTAAATAACTATTTTAACTAAAACGTAAACTTAAAATATCTAAAAACGGTACTTAAAACGAAAACGAGTGTTATGTATAAAAATTACGCTGGAGCGCAAGATAAAACGTAAAATTTATGAAATAAAGGTCCTACGAATGTGAAAACAATTTTATTACGTACTATATGATAAAGAAAATTTTAGGAAAAAGCCGGGTATTTTTTTCGACTTTTAAATTATTTATTACGAATTAAAAACTAATTTAATCTAATTTAATTATAAAAAATACTAAATGATTTTATAAAAATCTGAAAATTTCTCAGAAAATACTTTGAGTAAAACTGGTTTTAAGAAAAATAAAAAAGTGGTACACTACTATACGAAATAAGCAACTAATAAGCTAATATAAGCTAATAAGCTAAAGACTGTTTTGGTACTTTAAATATTAAAAGGTGCAAGATAAAACCTGAAAAGACCCTAGGGCAGTTGGTTTGAGTGTGTTGTGTTGTGAGCGTGAGCAAGAGGTCAGGAGGTCGAATCCCACCCCTGCACCTTTTTTCCAAACTATTTTTTTTTTAAATTTTCTTTTTGCAACTTGTAAATAAGACCAAATAAGCACTTTTTTGTGAAAACAACTTTTACCAAACTTAAGGAATAAGCAGTTAGAAACTGCTTATTCACAACAGTTGAGAGAGTTAAGAAAACCAAACACCCTTTTCAGTTTTTAGCACAAATAAGCAGTACGATAAACAGTTTAGAGAAGAAACTGAGTTTAGCCAATATTCTAGGACTAATAATGAGCTAAAAGGTCTAAGGAAATAGCACAAGTAGGGAGCATTAAGCAGTTTTTGGGTTTCCTTAGTTAAAAATTGAAATAAGCATACAATGGACTAAGAAGCTATAAAATTCTATTAATAAGCACCAACTAAGTTGGAAACTAACTAAACCTAATCTATGGGACTTAATAAGTACTAAGGATACCTAAATAAGCTAATGGGCAAGCTAAATAAGCTAAACAAGAAAAAATGCAAGCTGCTACAGTAACAGTGGCTGCAGTAACAGTGGGTTTTTGACAGAATTTAAATGCAATTTAAGCTAAGCAAAAGTGAACCTAAGTGCATATAAACCATACCTATGTCTAGAGTGGCATGAGGAGATGTAATAAAAACAATTTTGAAGAGTTTAGGACCAAAAATAAGCGGGGAAAACGGGCTGCAAACAGCAGCTTTGGCTGCTGTTTACGTGAGCTGACAGAAACAGGCTACACCTTTTTTTTTCAAACCAAACTTGCAAACTTTGTAAACTTAAGCTAAACTCAACTTTAAAACTTGCTCAAACCTTGAAACCACTTTGACTTTAAATGTCAAAGTGGGTAAAACTGATTCTTTTGACCTCAAATAAGCTTAAACCAAACACCCCTTAAGATTCATGAAAATGCATAAACACTCAAATCCTTACTGAGATTAAATTTACCTGATCTCATAAGCATAAAACTTAACCAAAACACAAATCTAAACCAGAAATTGACCATAAATTGTTTGCCTATTAAACTTTGACAAAATTTGACTTTTATTGACTTTAATGGAAAATACTTGAAAATGAATTACAAGCTTATCAAAAGCTTATAAAAGCTTAAACAAACTTATTTATGCTTAAAATAAACTACTGAAAACTTGGACAATGTAATTTAAAACTGAAAAATTTCAACAGTTAACCACAAACTTGAAATTTATATAAAAACTAGGATTGAAACTTCAAAAACACCTTACAATGAAGAGTTAACTTAAATGAGATACAAAGAAACTGGAATTACAATATTTTAATTAAACTAAGACATTTAAAAAAAACGACATTAAAGGGAAAAAAAACTAAAACTAGCTACTACTCCTTCAAGCTTCTCTTCTCTTCCTTTTTATACTTCAATCAACTCCTCCACTTGACTTTAGCATTTCCCACCAATAAAAATAGAATTTGGATGACTTGGAGCATTTTTGACCGTTTGATTGTTTTTGGCGCCAAAGCGTGTTAGCAAGCAGTTGAGGTTGAGTGAGGGGTGAGAATGAGCATTTAATGGCTTTTGGAGTTGTGTTGAGGTGGGGGGACAAGGAGGGTGAGAATTAAGGTGGAAGGATGGGTTGTGTTGAGTTTTGCAGAGCAGTTGGAAGGGGGAGAAGAAAAAGGCGCCATGGGTGGTTTTGTTTGACTGGGTGGGGTGTTGACTGGATATTAATACAAAGGGGTCCAAATTGTTTTGTGACAGGGGGTCCAAAGGGTAGGCAAGGGTCCAAAGGGATATTGACTAGTCCAAAATGGGTGATAAGGGCTTTAAATACAAGGACTATTAGTGCCATTTTCTGAAAATCAAGGACTATTCCTGCCAATTCATCAAAGTTACTTCCAAGGACTAAAAGTGACATTCTCAAAAAGTATAAGGACCAAAATTGCCACTTTGCACTTTTCCAGGGGCCATTTCCGCCAATTTTCAAACCTGGAGGACCATTTTTGCAATTTTCTCAAACTTTTTAATATTTTTCACCAAAGGACTAAATTTGACAACTTTTGATTTTAAAAGGACCTTTGGTGACTTTTCTTTTGAAATTTTGACTCAGGGACTATTTTTGACAATTTTTGAAACTTGGAGGACTAAAACTGCAATTTTTGCAAATTTGATATGTTTTTCATCTGATTTTGATATTTTTGCATTTAAAACATATAAAACACTGTTTTGTGATATTTTTATCATTTTGATGTGTTTCTGAGTGTTTTCAGATGATTTTGCAGTTTAGATTATACAAAAATGATGAGTATTTAGACACTCATCAGCTACTGTCAAGAAGCAGCATGCCAAGGATATTCAACTCTTAACGACATAGATTCAGACTTTAAAGGGAGAGATGCAGAGGTTGAAAAAGAACAAGCAAACTGCAACGTTGGTGATTTCATCTTCATCCTCACCTTCTGATGGTGATTCAGCTGATCAGGATTTGGGAAATTCTTCCAAACAGGGGAGGAAAACAGGTTCTGATACTAAGGGGAGGAAAATTGATTTTGAAGATGAAGGAGATACAAGTAAAGGAGCAAAGGAAGCTGAAACTCATAGAGAGCAACTTGAAGATCAAGATATTTTCCAAATTGCAACTGATTTTACTACTGATTTTATTTCCACTGCAGAGTCAAATATTGCTACTGCAAGTGAAGAATTTGATCAATTGAAGACAGACAAGGGTAAAATAGTTATGTAAGATGTACAGCAACCTAAAAGTAAGATTTCAAAGAAAAGACAAGTTCAGATTGATCTTGATAAAGAACTTGCTAAGAAGATAGCAGAAGATCAAACAGAAGAGCCTGCTGCTTCTTCAGCTTTGGTTGCTCAAGGATACACAAAAACTGAAGGTTTGGATTATGATGAAGTGTTTGCTCCAGTTGCAAGAATAGAGGCTATTAGATTATTTTTGGCTTATGCTTCATTCAAGAATTTTGTTGTGTATCAGATGGATGTTAAAAGTGCATTTTTGTATGGCACAATTGATGAGGAGGTTTATGTTTGTCAACCTCCTGGTTTTGAAGATCCTGATCATCCTGACAAGATTTACAGGGTGAGAAAGGCTATGTATGGGTTGCATCAAGCTCCTAGGGCATGGTATGAGTGTATGTCTACTTATTTGATGGACAATGGGTTTAAAAGAGGATTGATTGATAAAACTTTGTTCATTAGGAAGCACAAAGATGATATTTTATTGGTACAGGTCTATGTAGATGACATCATCTTTGGCTCCACAAACAAGGAGCTATGCAAGGATTTTGAGAAACTTATGCATGATAAGTTTCAGATGAGTTCTATGGGAGAACTCACTTTATTTTTAGGGCTACAGGTTCAACAGAGGACTGATGGTATCTTCATTAGTCAAGACAAGTATGTAGCAGATGTTTTGAAGAAGTTTGGGTTTCAAGATGTAAAGAGTGCTAGTACACCTATGGAGACTCAGAAACCACTGCTACCAGATGATGGAAGTCCCAAAGTTGATTTGAAGTTGTACAGGTCCATGATTGGATCTTTGATGTATCTCACTGTATCTAGGCCAAATATAATGTTCTCAGTATCTGTGTGTGAAAGATTTCAAGTCACACCAAATACCTCACACATGAATGTTGTTAAGAGAATCTTTAGATATCTTAAAGGTCATCCTAAATTAGGCCTTTGGTACTCTAAGGATTCCCCTTTTGATTTGGTGGCCTACACAGATAGTGACTATGCTGGTGCTAGTTTGGATAGGAAGTCTACTACTGGAGGATGTCAGTTTTTGGGAAGCAGACTAATTTCATGGCAGTGTAAAAAGCAAACTATTGTGGCAAATTCTACAACTGAATCTGAATATGTGGCTGCTGCTAGTTGCTGTGGTCAAGTTCTTTGGATTCAGAATCAATTGCTTGATTTTGGGTACAACTTTATGCATACTAAGATTTACATTGATAATAACAGTACAATATGCATTATTAAAAATCCTGTTTTACATTCTAGAACTAAACATATTGAGATAAGGCATCATTTTATTAGAGATGGCAATGAGAAAAGGTTGATACAAATGGTAAAAATCCATACTGATTTCAATGTTGCTGATCTTCTCACTAAAGCTTTTGATGTGGGGAGGTTTCAGTACCTTGTTGTTAGTATTGGAATGATTAATCTCTAACTCTCAACTTGTTTTGTAAAAGTTTGTATAAGTATTGGACTGTTATTATGTAATCTTAGTATTGCTATTTTTGTTTCTAACCACTGATAGTTGTGTTCAAACCACTGTTTGTTGCTTTGTGTTCCCACTAACCATTTTGCAGATACAAGAAAGTTAATTATAGAAGCAAAAGAAGTACTGAAGTTAAATTGTTCATTCATTCAAGAAACAGCTTACAGCTTACAATTAACTTCAAGTGCAATTAAAAGACTAGTTCTATACATGATTTCCTACTCCTATCCTAGCTCATATCATCTATTCCAAAACCTGATCATATGCATGACCAGTATGACGAAGAAGCTGAAAAGGATGGATTGATGAAAACGAAGATGATGAAGATGAATACAGTAGATGGCTTTGTGATATGAGCAGTCTTCAGTTGTTCCATCTATACATTCCACCATAAAGCATCACTCCATCTTCCTTTTACCCTTTCCCTTTACGATATGTGAAGAAGCACCAAAACCTGGTGTAGGGAGACCAAGAACTACCTCTCTGTCCTTTAGGAGTGGTGGATTTCTTGCTCGTGGTCTTGGTTGGGGTTGGGATGGTGAAGGTTGTCCTCTCTCTGCTTCCTCTCTAACCAACCTATTGAAGGTTGGTTCAAGGCGCTCAGTAGAATCATCTGAACCTCTTGATGACTCACTAGGATCTACCACACTATCATCTTCATATGAAGGGAGAAAGGGGGATTTTCTTGGTCGTGGTTCTTGTGGAGGAAGGTACAGACGCCATGGGTTAGAATCATCACTTGATGATGATGATGATGATAAAGAAGATGAGGAGGATGTTAGATCAATGACTTCTGGTTTATTCCAACTGGGATTCCACATAGTGATTGTGGTTGATTGTGGATTTTGGAGAAATTAGGGTTTTGGTTTTAATTGATGTGTGTGTTATCTGAGATTTGGGATTCTTTTATAAGCAGAGATATGGCTTATGTAAGTAAATGAGGGGCAGGTTAAATGTGGTTGAGGAGTTAATGAGGTCTTTTGACTTTGAATTTGAGTTAATAACGGAAGTTGACCATATTGACTAAGATATTAGCACACTGGCTAACCACTGATAAGTCTATGGAACCACTTTTATCTTTCACTAACCACTGATAACTCTCTTCTCTGTGTTTGTTTCTTGTTTGTGTCTTGCAGGAATGAAGGATTGTTGTACATTGGAGCTTGTGATGTTTTTTAGCTGCTAGTGTTTAAAAAAAAAGTTGTGTAATCCTTCATATTTTTGTGAGATATCTCTTATTTAGACACAGATTTGCTTGTTGTATCTCATGGTCAACTGATTGAAGTGAAACATTGTATCCACTGCTAGTGTGTTTCAAACCGCGGATAGCAGTTCTGAAACCTCTGATAGAATGCTGCTTATTTTTTGGATACTACAGGGGCTGTTTGGTAACTTTGGCGAAAACATATTTATCTCCCCAAATCACGGATGGAACATTTAATTGATCTTCAAATCACTTCAACTTGGCGCTCTACATTAACCCTAATCACTTTCCTTTGCATAATTCACATAACCCACATCTTATCCATCATCAAACACAATGGCGACCCAGTACTCCAACACACATAACCTTGTTGCTAATCTCATAAAAAACAATCGATCTGAAGGTTTTCATCAAATGATTGATTTACTTATTCACAGTCCTATTCACTATGCCTTAACCATCACACCAACCATCCTTAAAGTCTACATACATCAGTTCTGGATGAATGCTACGCTTGAAGAGGTTGAAGGAGTAGAAGTGTTTAGCACTGTTGTGGATGAGAATGCTATTTCAGTTAATGAGGAGATCATTAGGAGAATTTTAAAGTTTGATGATGTTGATGGTATTATAAACCTTTCAGATGCTGAGATCGTTGCTGGTTTAGAAAGGTTAGGATATACACACAAGGGTGATAAGGTACAATTTTTTAAGAGTTTGTTTTCAAACAGTGGAAGTTTTTGATTCACACCTTGTTGATGTGTATGAGCAATAAGACCACCGGGTTTAATGACTTTCCTTCCAAAATTGCTACTGCTGTTATTTGTTTGTCTGATGGAAGGAAGTTTAATTGGTCTAGGATGATTTATGAGGGGCTAGTACAAAACATTAGGAAGAAGGGTAAATACTATTTATATCCTAAATTTGTTCAACTGATTGTGGAAAGTCAAATAGAGGAACCTGTTGAGCATTCTAGGGAGTATGGAGTACATCATATGCTTCCTAAGGTTTTTGCACATATGAGGAATCAGCCACAAAATGTACAAATTAGAGATGTTCCTTTATTTCCCCATATGCTTACTTTGCCTGTTGATCCTGAGTTTGATGAAGGTCTTGAATCCCAACCTATAGTCACTGAACCCACTGCTAGTACACCTGAACCCACTATTAGTACACTTCAAACCACTGACAGTACACTTGCAACCACTGTTAGTGTCACTCAACCTACTTCTAGTCAAACCAAAACCATTGTTAAACCAATTGTATAGACTAGGAGACAGAAGGGCACTAAGCTACCTCAGGCTAGTGTTAGTGGTGTTGTTCATGAGGCTGTCACATGGAGTGGAGGTGACATGATTGGAAGGGCTTCCACTACTGATTCATGCTTAGATGTTGGTCAGGATAATGGAAACATAATTAAGACCCAACCTTTGGCAACTCCTAATGTGGAGAGTTCCTTGGAACTTAACACAGGTGGAGGAATCCCTAGCCAACTGGCTACTATAGGAGCTGGTTGTGTTTCAAGGTAAAGACATTAGGAGATTGAAGCACATGGTATTGGTTTTGGAGAAAGTAAGAAGACCTGGGGTTGCTGTTTTGAGAACTATGAGAAGGATGAAAAAGAAGGTGGACTCCTCTCCAGCTCTGAATGTGGAGAATGTATCCAAACAGGGGAAGAGTGAAGGCATGAATTCAGGGGAGGCTGTTGATGTACCTGTTGATGTACCTATGGAAGAAGATATTGATAGTGGAGATCAAGAATTTTTGGTATCTGATAAAGATGGGAATGAGGCAGTTCTTGAAAGTTTGAAGACTGTTGTAGAAGATGAAGTAGTGCAGGACACAACCACTGATAGTGTGTCTGCAACCACGGTTAGTACTCTTGAAACCACTGCTGCAGTTTCAGACATGGCAATTATACCCACAACTATCATAACCACTTCCACTATTGTTACAACCCTCTCTGTATCACCACCTAAATCTAAAGAAGTTGAGAAAGAAGCTGCAAGTACATTGATAAATTTTTGGTATCTGATAAAGATGGGAATGAGGCAGTTCTTGAAAGTTTGAAGACTCTTGTAGAAGATGAAGTGGTGCAGGACACAACCACTGATAGTGTGTCTGCAACCACGGTTAGTACTCTTGAAACCACTGCTGCAGTTTCAGACATGGAAATTATACCCACAACTATCATAACCACTTCCACTATTGTTACAACCCTCTCTGTATCACCACCTAAATCTAAAGAAGTTGAGAAAGAAGCTGCAAGTACATTGATAAATCTAAGCAAAACCTCATCTATTTCTACAACTATCATTGCACCTGTTTTATCTCTTGAATCTGATGCACCTAAACCTAGAAGTAAAAGTTTGATTATTGGTAATCCATTAAAGAAGAAAGTGGTTCAACAAGACATTGGTAAAGGTAAAGGAGTTGCAGAACCAGAGTTGAAGTTTAAAAGTAAAGAAGAACAGGTTGCTTATGATGCAGAGTATGTAAGAAAGATGTTAGCTGAAGAACAAGCAACTTTAGAGAAAAGGAAGCAAGAAGAAGAAGAAGCTAGTCAGAAATGGTTAGCAACATGGTATGAATCACAAAACTATCTTCAAGATTTTCAACAAATACATGATGAGTATACTGCACAAGAATGGGCACTGTTGGATGATGAGGAAAGAGCTAGACTTTTAGGTGAATGGGCAAGGAGGATCAGTAAAGAAAGGAAGCAAGTTATAAGAAAGAAACCTCCTACAATTGCACATATGAGGAATGTACTGATGAAGATTATTAAGAATTTAGGCATACATATTCCTGATAATCTTAATAAGTGTTCATTTGAAAGAATTTATGAGCTTATATGAGATGTATGAAGATTAATAATGATGATTTCTATGCAATGAATTCTAAAAACGAAGAAGAGTGGATTCAAAGTAGACAAAAGAGAAAATCTGAGATTCAGGAGACATCTGATTCTAAAATACTGAAATTAGTTGAAGATGGTAATCAAATTATCTCTTATGTGTTTAAGCTTAATGGAAGTGAAGGATGTTGGAAAATTCAAAGACTCAACAATGAAGTTTATGAGTATAATAAATTTTCACAGATGCTTCAGTATTTTGATAGAGATGATTTGATGAATCTTTGCGATAAGGTTTTAAAAGGTACCATTTTGAGGGGTCGTTTAAGTCCTTATTTGATCACTTTTGTATCCGTTATTGCTTAATATCGTTCCTTTTCACTTTTTAGGTCTCTTGAAGGCAAAATGCTGGAATGGCACTTATTTGGACGAAAAGGCACGAATATATGAAGAAAATGGCCAAAGTCAAAATCGAGACACTCACAGTTGCTGAAATTAGAAGGTGACGGCGTCAGGTGCTAATGGCGACGCCGTCCTAAAATTGTTGTGACGGTCCAGAACCCAAAACTCGTATTTTCAAGCGACGACGTCCAATTGTAAAAGAGTAGGCCGTGGCTACTCAGACGGCCTAGATGCAATCCAGACGACGTCAGAAGCTGAAGAGGACGGCATCACGGACATAAGGTGACGCCGTCGCAAGGTTAACGTGGCCAAGACGAAACCCTAATGATGGCGACACGACAGCGTCACGAAACATAAGGTGACGCCGTCGCATATGTAATCTTATATATAGAATCCGAATTTTTCAGTCTTTGGTGGAGAGTCTTTTGGAGTAAAAACCTAAAACCGAACCTAAGGTGTCTTGTACAGTATTTTAGGGTTTTAATATCTTACATCAAGATAAGTCTTTACTTCATTAATTCAATTATGTCTTTGATTATTTGTGTGTATGCTTGCATGTTCTCCATGTCCGGCTAATTTATTTGTGTGTTTGCTTAGAAAGTATGAAACTTAATTATTGAATATTGATTGGTTGTTTCTTATCTTAGTTGATTAATGATCTAGTAATGCGATAGGTCATTCGTTGTGTACTTAATGCTTGATTCATCTTTGTGAACCTTAGAATATAATTACCTGAGTAGTTGTAGGCTAAACCATCCAAAGAGCGCCTTAGAGTAGGAGTTTATCATCCCTAGTGGGTTTGTAGACGAGAACCTTTGGTAAGTTCAAAGAGTTAGGGAGAAACGCATACCCTACAACCTTAGACACACAACGCAACTGAGAATAAGACGTGACAACTCAACTATCAATAAGAGATAATTAAGGAGTAGTACAACCTAAGTAAACACATCTTTAAACTATCATACGAGCACACATTAATTAGACATAGACTCCCACAACCTTAGTTTAGATAATTAGATAATAGTAGAGTAATCGGTAGAAATACCAACCCCCCAAATCCAATACCCGAGATTCGTACCTTTCCCTTTCATAAAACATAAAAAGATAAAAAAATAATCTTCCTCAACCTTAACCTTAGCGTAGTAACTCCTTACTAGCATTCCTATTCCCCTAGAGAACGATATCAATACCCGTGGCTTACCCTAATTACTACACTACAACGATTAGGTTCACTGCCTAGGGTGTTATAAAACTTGCTCGAAGAAAAGGAAGTTTCCTTGACCCCGAACGACGCGTGTAGCGTTATCACTTTGGATACTTTACAAGAATAAGTTTGGTGAAGAACATTGATGAGTGTGTAAATACTCATCATTTTTGGTCAAATCTGAACTGCAAAACATTTAAAAACACTCAGAAATGCATCAAAATACTGAAAATATCCCAAAATTGTATTTTATATGTTTCAGATGCAAAATGTTTAAAATCAGATGAAATACGAACAAATTTTGCATAATTGGCAGTTTCAGTCCCCCGACTTTCAAATCTTGTCAAAAATAGTCCCTGAGCACTTATTTTAAAAGAAAAGTCACCAAAGGTCCTTTTGAAATCATAAGTTGTCATAATTAGTCCTTTGGTGAAAAATTTCATAAGTTTTGAGAATTTACAAGTTTGGTCCTTCAAGTTTCAAAATTGGCAAAAATAGTCCTTGGAAGTTTAAAAATGTCTATTATGGTCCTTGTACTATTGAAACTTGTCGTAATTGGTCCCTTGACATAACTTTGCAAAATTGGCAGAATTGGTCCCTCAAGTTTGGAGAATTGCAGTTTTGGTCCTTGTATTATTTAGAAACAAAACACCTTTGGACCAAACCATCTTGACCCTTGAACCCTTGTTGTATTATGAACCCCTGTCAAAGGCGTGAACCCCCACCATATGAACCCCGTCCTTTTTAATATATAAAAACCAAACTGACAACACCTCCTTCTTCTTTTTTCCCTCGCTTTTCTGCAAAACCAACCACCAACACCAACATCACTCCACCCCTACTCCACGCCTTGTTCCCCCTCCAAACACCTAACAGCCAAAATGCATTAAATGCTCCTCCCCTGTCACAAGTTACCAGTACCAACTGGCAAAAATAGTTTTCCCGCCAAAATCTCATCAAAGGCTAAAAATGATTCAAGTGATCCAATGGTCCAGAATATAGGTGGGATTTGCTCAGAGGAGAGAGGGGAGTGCTTTTGCTATAAAAAAGGAGGAAGAAGAGAGGTGGAGTTAGTTAGTTTTTAGTTTCTTAATTTCATGAATGTCGAATTTATTCTTAATGTCTTAATTTAGTTTAAAAAATTGTAATCTTTATCTTTCTTGTAATAAACTAAGGTTATTTAGTCAGTTTTAACTCATTTCAAGTTCTCATAAAAAGTTTATCCAAGTTTCTTGTTTTTTTTTAGTTTTCTTTTATTTAAGCAGTTTTAAATAATCTAAAAGCCAAGCTTCAAATAGCTTCATTACAACTTATATAAGCTTGTTCAAGCTGTTGATAGCTTTGAATAAGCTTATCAAACAGATTCAACAAACTTTATACCTCAGTCAACAAAAGTCAACTGTAAAAGCTCAATATGGATTCAGTTATGGAATTGGGTTGTTGCAGAGCTTGGAATGGGTTGGATTAGCTTAGGTTAGTATAGATTGGTTTCTTATTTAAGCTGCATAATAGCTGGACAACTTGTGAGTCCGAATTTTCTTTATGTTCTACTGTTTGAATCTGCAATTTTGTTACAGTTCATATTGTCTAGTTATCATTGCTTGAATTTGATTTCATTAAGCTTATAGGATAGTGATTGATCTCTGTTAAGCTTTGATAATGATTGTAGAATGAATCTCTAGATAAAGAAGTATAAACTGTTTGTTAAGTAATGTTTGGATTTGGTATTGTTTCTATGTTAGAGGTAAGATTAGTGGAAATCAGTTACTGCATTAGTCTAGACTAGATTTATAATCAACACTTAGTTCATAATTTTGCATCATAAATCTCTGAAAGTCAAAATTTGGATTTAACTGATCTAGTGTTCAAATCAGTTAACATAAGTTAGTCTAAATTTGCAATTAGGTAGAAGAAGTAGTGATTAAGCCTGCATTAGTTCTATTTTACCTCTAAACATCAAAACCAGTCAATAAATTTGAATCAAATCTCAAATAAGTCAACTCTCAATTCTGTGCTCAATAGTCAAAGGTATCAAAAAGTGAAAAAGTCAGTTTCTGCCCAACTTGGCTGATTTTTCATTGCTTCATTATTGGTTCAATTCAAGAGAAATTTTGGGTTTAAAAACTTCAAGTGGTCAGGTTGATAAAACTAAATTTTGTCAAATTATTTGGAATGATTTTAAGCACTTAAGAACCCGTTCAATAAGACCACATTTGCCCTGTTCACACTCACTAAGTGAGAACCAGGTTTATTGCAGGCCTTGCTCAGGTTTCATTCCTGCTTATTAGGGTCTAAAACTTGGTCCAATTAGTCCTTGGTTGGTGGTCTTTAGATTCCAAGACTTGGTCTTCTGTTTAGGATAGTTAATAAGCTGTGGTTTAAGCTCAAAGTTGGGGCAGTGGACTCTTTTCAACCCAACTAAGAATCTAAGCCAAACTTTTGTGATCAGCTCTTTAGAGGTAAAGGATAGTTGAAATAGGCAGGTTTTAACTATATTTTTCATGTTCTTGCTTCTGTGATCACTTGGTGTTGATTTGGTTCATTTAGCTTATTACAAGTGCTTATTTATAAGCACTTTCCACTACAGTTGCATTTTCTCACACACTAGTATAGGTTTTTATAATTTTCCTAGATTTAGAACATTATTTTAGAATTTCCCTGAATTTTTCATAATTTTCCAGCACTGGTTGCTATTTTTCGCAATTTAAAACAGATTTTAGGACTTTTTAAATAGCTTTTAATACAAATAAATCAGAAAAGCTTCAAAAAATTAAGTTTTCATTTTTCCTAGGTTAAGATAAATATAAAAAGCAAAAAAATAATTTTTCCATATTTTTCTTAGATAAATTTGTAATTTTTAGTCACTTAATTAGTTTTAAATAGTTTTTAAATCATAGAAAATAGAAAAATAATCAGAAAAATACAAAATTAGTTTTGAAAATTCTCTTTAGTTAATTTAGATTTTTCTAAGTCATAATTTCACTTTTCTAGCTTTATTTCATATTTTCTTATATTTTAGGGTATTATTAAATAGGTAAAAATAGTTTTTAATTAATAATAATTAAATAAATAGTCATAAAGATAATTTTCTTTTTCTCAAAATTTTATCTTATCATTAGGATTGTAAAAATTTCATTTCTATATTTTTAGGATTAATATTGTTTTAGTTTCACATTTTGTTTTGTACGTTACGTAGTTTTTAATTTAAATTTATAACAGAAAAATCAAAAACATCATTTTAAAAATAGTGATAGCGTTTATTTAATATAATTTAGGTTTTTAATTTTCTTTCATTTTTCCTCTGTCATCTAGTATCAATCACAAACCTTTTCCCGTTCATTATCACCCGATCACTATACGTTTGGTGATTCAGTCGCACAGCTCGTTGGGACTTAACGACCTGGGGAAACACTAAACTCCTCTTGATCTTCATTGCATTGGTTTCTGAGCTATTTGAAGTTTATTACGGTTGACCATTCACAAGTGGTTAGCTTGTGTGATAAAACTTGACTGTTTGGAACCAATCAAACATCCAAATGATTATCATGAGAGGCTGGTTTATCATCACTTGAAGATTTTATTTGGACCTACTCATGATGAACCTGAATGGAAAGGACTCTACAAAGGTCAAGTTACAGGATGGTTTTTATATCAAACTTGTGGAGTTCATGTTTTAACTGTTTCTGGAAAAGTTATTCATATGCTTGTAGATGGTGATTATCCTCAACTGAATAAGTATCCAGCAGTTATTGCTCAGATGATGAAGCCTGGTATTATCAAGATGTTGTTGCCCTATGATGGTCAAGCTTACGAGTTGTTGCTGAAGTATGAGAAAATTCTTAAATCTAGTAAGTGTTTGGCTACATCCTCCAATTCAGATGTTTTGAGCTTAAAGGAAACTTGAGAATTCTGTTGGAATATATCAAGTTTAGGGGAGGATTGTTGGGTTTTTGGTTCCTTGGATCAAGAATTATTCTAAGTATTGGAACCACGGATAGAGTTGATAAAACCACGGATAGAAGAATGGAACCACTGATGAAGACAAACCGCGGCTCATAGTATTGTGTAACCATGGATATTGATATGTAACCACTGCTAGTCTTGTTTAGTCGGTTTAGTATTTTGTATTAGATAAATATGGAAAATATATTTATCTTGTAGGTTACGTATTGTATAATGTAAAGGACTCCTTAGCCTATAAAAGGAGGTCCTAGGTTAGATTAGATATACGTATGTTTTATATCTAAGGTCGATACAATTCAAGGTTGTAAAACCCTAATACTGGTTAGAGTATTCGTATTAATAATAATATTGAGGTGTTGAATGTTTATTGTTCTTCTTCTTAAGATTAAGTATTAAATTCCGCGTGATACTTAATAAGTCATTGTTTAAAGTCAGTTTCTATATTAGATCGTTTGCTCAACTAGGATCAACAATGATGAACTAGTGTGACGGGCGATCTCATAAGGATCACCCTGCGCAACCGTCATGAGAGTCAATGCTAGCGAACTAGCAACAGCAAGGACCTCCTCAGACACATCAAAAGCTAGTGAAGGCATAGTCTGTAACAATGGCATAGGGTAGGTATAAGTGTTCGAAACAACTAGTTTTAATAAGCGCATCAACTCAATCAAAACAAGTATCACATAATGAAAGCTTTAAAAGTAGAGGTACCGTATTACTCAAAACATGCCTTTAAATAAAACACATAAGTTCCGTTCCATCACACAATCCCATATCAATTCAATCGAGTTCAAAATTTCCAAACTCATAATATACCGTTTACTCAAATCCAATACCGTAGTATCTCAATAATCTCATCTCATTTTCCCGAAATCAATAATCATATCTCATAATCATAACGTTTCCATAATCAGTTCACAATATCCCTTAACAGATCATCTCATAACTCAAATCGCAGTTCATACCATAATCAAATAAGAAGCTTCGGCTTGGCAAGCAGGCGTGCGTCGGTCGAGAATCAATTTTCTCAAAAAGTGGTTATAGTTTAGGGTTTATAAAATACCTAATTCTCTATAACCTTGAGCTTTGATACCAATCTGTAACACCCCCAAATCTCGGTACAGCGGAAGACTTAATCAAGTTTTCGGGGCGTTACTATTGGATTGGTATCGCACACAAGTATAGCAAAAAGATAGTCATTTAACATTTAAAACCAATCCCAAATTTAAGTATTCAAAACATTTAATCCAAAAGAGTAAATATTAGGCCCAAAACATGATTTAATAAAATAGGTCCCCAAAGTTTATCAGAGTCAGAAATGATCCTTGAACCCCGCCTTCTTGTCAAGCTCCCACCAATCACGTATTCCAAACATCTTTCAAATACCAGAGAAATCATGCTAAAAGGTCAGCTTACGCTGGTGAGTTCATAGGTTTAAGTTCAACAAAATCACAGTGGACCAGTAGTAGTTGATTTGCTATGCAAGACCTAAGATAGATAAATACCGATCCTACCCGGATCACCAACCATAAACATGTCCCGCATCCAGGGACTATGTAACCACCGGTAAAAATCCATCTTTATACTAATAGTAATTCATTTTTCTACGTACATTTTTTTTCTTCTCTTCCCAAGTGTAGTGCCTGATCTCAAGAAGACATTGGAGAAGTACACTGAAGGCTTGCCCCACAGTATCGAGGGTAATGTCACCTCATCAAAACCACAGTCACTAGAGGAAGCAATTTCTATTACTCAGACGTTAATGGATCGGGAAGTCAATCGTGGTTTCACCCAAGGAGGTAATGATCACAAAAGGAAGCTTGATGACAAAAGGACCACCCACCATCACAACAACTACCCCAACAATAACACCTACTACAACAACAACAACCGAAACAACAACCATCATTACCAACAGAACCGAGGGCAGGAAACTGCCAAAGCTTATGTAGCCGCACCTGCTGGAGGCAATGGATATGCTGGAAATCTGCCCTTATGCAACCAATGCAAGATGAATCACAATGGGCCATGCTTTATTAAGTGCGGAAAGTGTCAAAGAACCGGCCACAAAACCAGAGACTGTAGGGCCTCAGGTGCTAATTTGCAGCCTGTAGAAGTGATATGCCACGGATGTGGTGAGAAAGGACATTACAAAAATTGATGTCCCAAACAGAATGGCAACCAGAACAACCCGGCCCGTGCAAGAGCTTACGTGCTAGGAGATGCAACCACTCAGCACAACCAGGATGTGTTCACGGGTACATTTTCTCTCAATCGACATTTAGCTAAAGTATTGTTTGATATTGTAGGTGATAAAAGCTTTATATTACTATCGCTTTCTTACTTAAACTCATCCGACTGCCCTATACTATTACCATACCCTAAGTTTCTTCCACGTATCCTATAATCTAATCTATAAAATTTATTCCGAGCTATTTAAAATATCTAATCTAATATCCTATGCACCTTCTTTGAATCCCATACCATTATCATATCCCGTCAGCCTACTCAAATTCATTCTTTCGCTATCATTATATTTCGAAAATAGTGGATGTTATAGTTTGTTATGAAATCGATTTACAGCTAACTCTCTTTTACATGGGCACTTGTGTAGGACCAACACGACTCACCAACGTAGAGGATCGTGCATTCGAGAACGTGCCCGGCCCAACAAGACCAACGGTAAGACAAACCCTGTAGTTAAAAACATTACAGGAAAGAGTGGTGTAGGCACCGTATAGTGAAGATGTCCGACGTTTAATCGTGGACTCCGGGATGTCAGAGACCAAAACACCGGCCAAGAAACTGTGAAAGGCGTGAATTATTTCGTACCG
>BPTQ01000008.1:348308182-348324765 GCA_019973895.1 Chrysanthemum seticuspe | reverse complement strand
CGTAATGTGTGTCTGCTGTGTCTACCTTATCTTCATCTACACCTTGGGCTTTACAATCTCCCAAGGCTTCGTCCATATACTCTGTATGTGTGTAATTACTGAAATCCGTAGGTACATTTAGGATCACACAATATATAGGTAAAGACGGTAGATATTGATGAGAAACGAAATCAGAATCACTTACGTGATCCACGATGATGTAAGAATCCTCCACTTTGACCTCGATGTCACTGTTGTTACAAACGGAATCTTAGATTTCTTCCGCCAGATGGTTCGTGTCTGAATCTTACACTATTGCGATGTGCGCAGTAAGCCCCAGTTTCTTTGAAGGAAAAGAAGCTCGTTCAAAATATTGTGGGATCCGTCACTTGGATTAGCAACATCACATCATTAATCCCATTCGGTGCCCATAAGGACGTGACAATTCAACCATCAATAGGAGATAACTAGCGAGTAGTAGCATCTAGGTAAACACATCTTTAACTATCATACGAGCACACAACAATAGACATAGACTATCCTCACCTTAGTTTAGTTAATTAGATTAGATAATAGTAGAAGTAATCGGTAGAAATACCAACCCCCAAATCCAAACCCCGAGATTCGTACCTTTCCATTTCCTAAAAAAATATAAAAAGATAAAAAATAATCTTCCTCAACCCCAACCTTAGCGTAGTAACTTCTCACTAGCATTCCTATTCCCCTAGAGAACGATATCAATACCCGTGGCTTACCCTAATTACTACACTACAACGATTAGGTTCACTGCCTAGGGTGTTATAAAACTTGCTCGAAGAAAAGGAAGTTTCTTTGACCCCGAATGACGCGTGTAGCGTTATCACATTCTAAGTCTGTGCTTGGTAGACCGCCTTCTTTAGATTCTAAGGCAAACATTGTTGTCACTGTAGCTCCAGTTTCACCTCCTAAGAATGTAGTAGCACCTAGTGCATTCACTAAGACTAAAGCAAAGAGTAGTTATAGATGGCAGAAATGGATATATAACACACTAGGATTTACATGGATGCCTAAAGTCATTAATGTGTGTATGTCTCATATACCTGCTTCGGAACCCTCTAACATTTCGGGTTCCACATCTACTTCTATTCCATCTGTGTCGTCTGTGTGTAATGCATGTGATACAGATCATTCTCTTGATTGTTGATAGCGGATGTTCCCGACACATGACAGGCAACCTTAAACTGTTATCAAACTTTATTGCAAAGTTCATTGGCACTGTCAGGTTCAGGAATGATCACTTCGCAGCTATCATGGGCTACGGAGATTATGTCAATGGGAACATCGAAATCAGCAGGGTTTACTATGTGGAAGGCCTCGGTCATAATCTGTTTTCAGTAGGTCAGTTTTGTGATGGAGATTTGGAGGTTGCTTTCAGGGAGAAAACTTGTTTCATTCGTGATCTACAAGGAAATGACCTTATGTCTGGCTCGCGTAATTCTAGTCTCTACACTATCTCTATGCAAGACATGGTTGCTTCATCTCCCATCTGCTTACTTTCAAAGGCAACATCAACAAAATCCTGGCTCTGGCACCGTCGTCTCTCACATCTAAACTTTCAAACCATCACCAACCTTGCTCGACACAAACTAGTTGAAGGTCTCCCACGATTCCGGTATTCAAAAGATCACCTTTGCTCAGCCTAGGAACAAGGGAAAAACACTCGTGCTCATTTTCCTTCAAAGGTGGAACACAGCTCTCAGCATGTGCTTCATCTTCTTCACATGGATTTGTGTGGCCCAATGCACGTGCAAACGATCAATGGCAAACGCTACATCTTAGTAATTGTTGATGACTATTCACGATGGACTTGGGTCTACTTTCTTCGAAGCAAAGACCAAGCTCCACAAATGATCATCACCTTTCTCACGGAAATACAGGTTCAGCTCCGCAACACCGTCAGGCTAATTCGAACAGACAAAGGAACTGAATTTGTTAACCAAACCCTTCGTGAATTCTATGAGAAAGTGGGAATTCAGCATCAAACATCTATTGCACGTACACCTGAACAAAACAGAGTTGTTGAAAGACGAAACCGAACGTTAGTGGAAGCTGCAAGAACAATGTTAATCAATGCTAAACTTCCAGATTACTTGTGGGCAGAAGTCGTATCTACTGCATGCTATACTCAAAACCGTTCTATGATCACAAAACGCCACAACAAAACACCTTTCGAGCTTGTCCACAACCATAAACCCAATCTCAAATACTTTTATGTATTTGGATCCCTTTGCTATCCGAATAATGATCGTGATGATTTTGGAAAGCTCAAAGCCAAAGCTGACATTGGAGTCTTTATTGGATATTGTGAGAATTCTAAAGGTTACCGGATCTGGAATCGTCGTACAAAACAGGTGATGGAAACGATTCATGCTCATTTTGATGAACTCACGGAAATGGCTTCTGAGTATAACAGCTTAGAACCCGGTCACAACCGTTTAAACTTCCCTCAACCCCCATCATCAGCTGAACAAAGCCCCCAGCTAACTCGTCAACAAATGGAAATGTTATTTGCTCCTCTGTTCAATGACGATATTGATGAACGTGCTCCAGGTGTATCCGCTGTTTCCGCTGCACAACCTGATAATATTCCTATACCTGATACACCTGCTACAACAACTACTGTTGAAGATGCACCTACACCAGTTGACTCCAACACAACAGTTGAACACACCGCTTCCAACAATGATGAACCGGCTGATGATATTCTGAATGAAGTACCCCCACCTGCAGATTTTGATCCAAATGCGTTCTTTAACCCGTTTGCTAATGAGTCTGCTGCACCAGATGTCGCGGAATCTTCAACAAACCATTTGAATCCTCTGAATCTGCACAATGTATACCAACATCAACCCTCTACACATCGATGGACAAAAGACCATCCTCTGGCTAATATTATTGGCAACCCGAATCAACCAGTCGTTACGAGACAACGTCTTCACACAGATGGTGAACATTGCATTTATGCACTCACTGTCTACCAATCTGAGCCTAAAAACATTAAAGACGCAATGACAAAAGACAACTGGATTGAATCCATGCAAGAAGAACTCAACCAATTCAAACGTCTTGAAGTATGGGAACTGGTTGAAAGACCAACAGGGGTCTACGTCATTGGTCTCAAATGGATTTGGAAAAACAAATTGGATGCTGAAGGGAACGTAATCCGCAACAAGTCACGGCTAGTTGCTAAGGGTTATCGTCAGGAAGAGGGAATAGACTTTGAAGAATCTTTTGCTCCGGTTGCTCGTCTTGAGGCTGTTCGGATATTTCTCGCGTTCGCGGCTCATATGAATATGACGGTCTTTCAAATGGATGTCAAAACTGCGTTTCTCAACGGACAACTGAAAGAAATGGTTTATGTCAGCCAACCCGAAGGATTCGTTGATCCAGAGTGCCCGAACCATGTCTACAAACTGAACAAAGCTCTTTATGGTCTCAAACAAGCCCCTCGGGCATGGTACGATAAGCTATCATCTTTCCTCATTGCTAATAATTTCACCAAAGGTTCGGTGGACCCAACTCTTTTTATACAATATCACGGGGCACATATCTTAATTGTTCAAATTTACGTGGATGACATCATTTTTGGGTCTACACATAAAAAGTTTTCAACCGCTTTTGCAAAACTAATGAAGAAAAATTTTGAAATGTCCATGATGGGTGAACTCACGTTCTTTCTAGGACTACAAGTTCATCAATCACCCCGTGGTATTTTCTTGAGTCAGTCCAAATATGCCCTTAAATTGTTAAACAAATTTGGAATGAAAACATGTGATACTTATGCCACACCAATGACTCATACCAAGAAGCTAGACGCCGATTTACATGGGAAATTAGTTGACCCTACCAAATACCGAAGTATTATTGGGTCCCTCATGTATCTAACAGCTAGCAGACCTGATATTGTCTTTGTCGTTTATCTATGCTCCCGTTATCAGTCGCGACCAACTGAAACCCACCTCTCAGAGGCTAAAAGAATCCTCCGATACATCAAGGGAACCATTAACTTGGGGATCTGGTATCCGAAGGATTCTGGTTTTGAACTAATCGCTTTTTCAGACGCTGATCACGCAGGATGCTTAGACTCAAGGAAAAGTACTTCAGGAGCTCTACAATTTCTTGGTGATAAACTGGTGTCTTGGCAATCAAAGAAGCAGGATTGTACATCGCTGTCATCAACCGAAGCAGAATATGTAGCCATGTCCGCGTGTTATGCTCAAGTCATCTGGATGAGAACACAACTCAAAGACTATGGTTACGTATTTGACAGAATCCCGATGTACTGCGACAATCGGAGTGCCATTGCGATCTCGTGCAACTCAGTTCAGCACTCGAAATCAAAGCACATCGATCTTCGCTATCATTTCATCAAAGACCACGTGGAACAGGGTACCGTTGAATTATACTTTGTGGGTACTGAATACCAATTGGCAGATCTTCTCACCAAAGCCTTGCCTCCCGCTAGGTTTAATGAGCTGATCCACCGGATTGGTATGAGGTGTTTGACTCAAGAGGAATTGGATGACCTCTTAAAACAGTCTTAAAAACCTGTCAAATACCAAAACTCTCTTTTGTAAATAAATTTTTCAAAAACAAAATACAAAAATATAAAATCTGATAAAACAACAAAAATATTCTCCTAGTCTATTTTTCTTTCAACATGGCAAGTACATTTCTTCCGTCAACATTTTAATCTTTCAAAATTCAGTATTTTTCCGATCAAGTGTTGAGGGGGAGAAAATAATCTCTTAACTGTTTCAAAACATCTGTGCACTTGCATGTTATCATATCTCGGTTGTTTCTTTTAACAATGGTGGTGAATTTTCTGGTACAATGACACTCCTCGGACTAAAATTAATAACCTTTCATTATTTTCTCAAGAAAAGGGGGAGTGTCGTCAAGTTTATTTCCTAAAAACTTTGTTTGGTAACCAAAATGGAAGTTAAATGGCTTTGTTTGAAAAAGGAAAAGGTGGAGGGACCAAAACTGTCAAAATGTTAAAGTTAATTTTAATAAAATACCTTCACCTAACTTATTCACTTCTCATTTAATTCTCTCAACCTAACTAATCTACGCCTACAATTCAACCAAGAAATCCGTCCTTTTGATCATCATCTTGTAAGTAGTTTTGTGATTACAACATGTTTTTAAGCCAAGGTTTTAAATTTCATGCTAATCCTACGGCTAAAACGTGTTTTACACGTGATTATGTGTTCTACGCATAAGCGTATGAACACACAATCATTGTGTGTGTGTTTTTGGATTAATGGATAGTGTCAAAACGGTTCTAATACATCAAGGATATCATTTTAACCATCAAAACCCACCCAGAAACACATATTGATGATTTTTGAAAACTAGGGTTCTTGAGTCGAATTGGGTATTTTCGAATGTGAAGTGTTTTGGTCAAAAAGATTGTTGGGTTATGTTCACATATTGATGAATTGATGATTTCCAAGGTTGTTAACCACCCAGAAACTCTAAATGTTTAACAATTTGGAATTAGGGTTTAAAGTTCATAACTTTGGGTAATCTTGATTCTCAACGAATTAGATGTTATAACTTGTTTCATAGACTCTCTCAACATCATAGACCTACCAGAATTTGTTTGGTGCAAATCCCATGGCTAGAAATGATACGCGTAAATCTTAACCCTTAGGGTTTTGACCTACGCGTATGACTTTCTACGCGTAACCTTTAAACGAATGATTCATGCCATGTTTTGTTGATAAAATGAAGTTTTGTGTTAATGATAATGATTTGATGAAATTATTTCAGGCTTTGCTACGCTTAATATTCAGAATCAAGGTCATTTGCAACTCTACGCATAAGGATTACCCTACGCGTAGTCAAGTTATGCGTAAGAATAATCCTACGCATAACTATTACGCGTAAGGTTCTACAATGGGACTACGCATATCCTGTGAAGGATATGCGTAAACAGTGACCTCTACGCATAAGGTCTACTCTTACGAGTAAGCCTTACGCGTAAGGTCCTTATACGCCTACGCATAAGCTCTACGCATAAGGTCCCCCTTTCCTACGCGTAACTTCTCTTACGCGTAAGTTAGGATCCTACGCGTAAGCTTTCGTCTACGCGTATATCATCTCTGTTTACGCTTAACTTTGCCAAAACTACGCTTAAGCCTTGATTGACCTTCATTATGAGTTGTTACGTGTACAAACTTGTTAATAAACTTATCATATCATCACGAATCTAATAATGTCACTAATAAACTTAAACGTTTGATATGTTGTGAACCATAAGTGATAACATAAACTTTAAAACCTAAAGTTAACTAACTCATGAAATATTTCACGACATCATTGGACTATTGGACATACAAGTGACTTAGGACTCGTAACAATCATTGACACTGTACATTCAAATAACTAGACAATAAGACCTTCTGTTGACTAACATTATGTCTTTCGATATGTTAGTTCTTTTGGCTAATGTTATTTCAGATCACGTCATGGCTGAACAAATGAATGTGGATGCATCAGAAGCTCTTACAATTGCTGATATCTTTCCAGAGGGTTATCCGAGAAAGCTTGGAAAGAACAACCTTAGGGTTGACTTTGACACCCTCACATGCTCAGAATCTTCTTGTCTCATTGCAGTGGATATTCTCAGGAATCATCCCTACCAGAACATGCTCTCACACTCTGCCACAGTTCCAGAGGTCTACATTCAACAATTCTGGGATTCTATGCAGAGGATCACTGGTCAAAATGCTGTGAATGTGACTCTTAATCACAAACAAGTCACTATCACTCCTGATGACTTACGAGTTGTTCTCATCATTCCAGACATCGCTCCAACCGACTTCTTTGCTACCCCTACTGAAGAGACTGTCCTGCAATTCTTGATAGATATTGGTTATGATGAAGCTACAGGAATCATTACTAAGCACTCTCACGTGGAGCTGAAGAATATTCCTCAACCATGGAGGACACTCTATATGATCATCACCAAATCAGTCTCTGGTCGTGACAGTGGCTATGAGCATCCCAAGCTCATGGAACTGCAAATTTTCTGGTCGTTGATCAACAAGAAGGACATTATAATTGAAGCACTGCTATGGGAAGATATGATGCTGTTTCATAAGAAGCTTGGCTCCAAAATTCCCTATGTCAGATACACCAAACTGTTGATCCAGAGAGCTCTTGGACTTCATCCTGATATCCCCAGGAGACTCAATGACCCAGATAATCATGACATCTTGACTGAGCCCATACTATCTGTCAGAATCAAAGAATCGTCTACGAAGAAATAGGGTGCTGAGTTGCCCGATCACCTTCTTACAAAGGAAATCAAAAAGCTAGAAACGTACAAAAGGTATCGGGTAGCCGTAAAAGAAGGAAAAGTTGGCCATCTTGATGAAAAGGCTTCAGGGATTCCTACTCGGAGAACCAGAAGAGGAAGTGCTGGAAGTGCAGTAAGTTCTGAAAGTCATAGGAAGTTTCCCAAGAGGAATCCTCCTCGTAAAAGGACTGTTCCCTCTAAGGAAGCTACTCCCATCCCAATCCCTAAACCTGAGCCGCAAAGAAAGCTGTTGGACGAAAGCTCTGAAGGTACTGACACAGATGAAGAGATTACCTACTCTGAAACTGCAAAGGATGACAATCCTTCAGTACCAAAACCTCCAAGTCCTCAAGCTGATAAAAGGAAAAGGGAAGACTCCTGCACTTGTGCCCTATGATGAAAGCTCTGAAGAAGAAGAAGAGCTACTGGATCAATCCTACAGGAAGAAGTTTAAATTAGTTAGACACATTCAAAAGGCTGAAGAATTTGCAAAAGACCAAATGGGTGGCCCCGGAGGATCAAGTGGTGCTGCCCACTCCTCACCAGATCCTGATGCGGTTAATCGACCCGATAAGGGATCTGGTGCCACCACTCTTGTGCAACAACAAACGCTTGTGGAGGAGTCTACTGATTATAACATTGAGGAACCAGAAAAGGATAAGACTGAGAAAGAGAAAACTGATGAAGAAGCTAAGGCTCAGAAGGAAGAAAAGGCTAAATCTGGACAAGATGACGAAGAGAATTATGATGATTATCTTCTCAACAGTCCAACTCGTTCCAAGGAGGATACTTCTGCACCTCCTAAGGACCCCGAGCCTCCTCATGTCTCCTCCTCATCAGATTCTTCATCTCACTCCTCACCACCACCATCAAAGAAATCAACCAAATCAACATCCAAATCTGTGAAGAAACCACCTCGATCTTGGATTTCTCAGAATCATGAAAGAATTGTGAAAGCTGTCCAACAAGTCAGAAAGAAGGACATGCTCTACAGAAAACTGAATTGGTTTGCTGACCAAATACAGTACTTAAATGATGAGAAAGACAAGATGCAGAAAGAAAGGGAATTTGTTCAGAAGTTCATGAAAAGTCATCATCAAGAGGAACTGAACGAAATGATCGAAGGTTACACTAACAAGTACCTTCAGGATATCGTTCCTAAAGTCACAAAGGAGATGTTTACCAGACAACTATATCCGAATCTTATGCAGATAGCCAAACAAACTATAAGATTCACACCTTTAACCGTCACAATCAATCCATCTGATCCTGTAGTTTTCTCGGATAATGAATTGGTGGCCAAGCTTGTCACACAAATGTCTACACGATCTGCGACATTTACTTCTGAGGAAGGAAAGCTGTTTCAAGCATTGCTGGACTACCAACTCAAAGAAGCATGTAGATTCAAAGCTGAAAAGTCTAAACGTCCTAGAGACGATGAAGACAAGGATCAGGATAAGCATGATACAGCTAAACGTCAGAAGAAGTCTGGTGAATCATCTTCTATGTTACCTCCTCTCCAACGGACTCCTACTCAACAAAGGTCTCCTCCTCGTTCTTCTACCGATAAACCTCAGGACGATTCCGAGTTACCACCCCTGACTCAGAAAACCGGTGATTACTTTGCGTACACGGGTGGTGACGATGAAGAGGTCCTTGAGCCCCTACAACAACCCACCTCTCCCAAACAAGTTCAGAAACCAGAATCATCATCTAGGCCATCGAAAAAGAAGAAGAAGAAGGCACCCATGGTTGACGTCGTATCATGGCTAGATGACGATAAAACTGAAGGATTTGAATGGTTCTCTACTCTTGTTAACAACACTCCCTACCCTGAAGAAGGTCAGAATTTGGTAGACGGTAATACATTGGAGCATGCAAAACTTTTGCAAGAAAAGTTCCATGTGAAGAAGATGACGAAATCCGAGTTGAAGCGCATCAAGAATGAAGCATTCCAACTGTTAAAAGACAGCTCTGAAAGTGCCATCGAGGTTGAATATCACCTTGAGAACATTGCTCGAGCCATGTCTAACAACATGGATTGGCTCAACCCAGAAGCAAACGTCGACTTCACTAAACGGGACAACCCTCCATATTACACCGATTGGTCAAGACCTCTACCAACAATTGGCCAACCAACTGAACCTAGGATTCCATTCAGATATTTTTTCAACAAAGACCTGGAATTTCTTCTACATGGTGGCGATGGTTCAAGGAAATACGCTACATCGTTGACACTTCCATTTCCAGCAGCTATATACTCGAACTGCATAGCCATTGAGGAACTTGCCAAACACTTGTTCTCTGACAAAGTGGAAGCATACGACCGAGATGCAATGTACGGGATTCATCATTGGCCGGAACGCCGACGAATCTACTAACGAAGCTGTCAGGTTTAGAAGTCTCAACATGCGGTGTTCAGTACTAAGGATATCGTTGCCATCAAACATGTTGTTCTATCATCTAAGTGGGACTACACCTTCCTTAAGAATATTGTGGTCAAACGACAAGATGAAAGGGACTATGCTTTCTCTGAAGCTGACTTTGAGAATTTGTCTATCAACGACATTGAAGACATGTACCTTGCTAAAGTACAAGGTCGCATGAGACAATTTTCAACCGAAGTACAACGTGAATTCATCAAGTCATTGCTCATCTTCATCAGACGCATAGTCATCAAGGAACGGGTAGAAGATCTCCAATTGGCTGTTGAATCTTATCAGACCCGTGTCAACTTCACACCACCTCAGCTAGATCTTCCCGACATCAACCAGCTCTCACAATACACACTCATCAGTAAACCTTTCGGCGTCATTTACCGCAGTGAACTACAAAGAAATTGCTTAATGGCGTGTAGTGAACTTCACAAGTTTGGAGATCACACCTTGAAGATGGTTAGGGACGGATGGGCATATAGGTTGAAGGACATCCGTCAAAAGATTGGGTCTCCTAAGCGATGGAATTCTCAGGATCGCAGGGATGTGAGGAGGATCATCAGAATGATTGATGAAAGGTTGTTTCGAAGGGATCAGTTCAGAACGATGGAAAGCTTTGTTGGTAGTCGACCCAGGATCAACATCACCGGCTATCAACGCCCTGTTCGCACTCCTGGCGACATCACTGGACTTCCTGGTACCCCTTGATTTGGTTCTTTCATTATAAATTTGGATGTGTGACTATATATGTCCATGGCTTGTGCACACATAACAGTGTACAACCCGTAATTGTCAAGAAAGGACCCTGTGGTACGCTTCAGTGCCACAATCCTTATAAAAGGAGCGAAAGCTTCTTATTTTTGAGTAAAACCTATTAAACCTTTCATTTTTCAAGGTTTTGCTCAAAAGAACAAGTACTTCCCCCGTCAGATTTTCAAAACCTCAACCGTTTATATCACTTGTTGAGGGGGAGTATTTGAATTAAAACTTTGTTCACAAATTGTTCTTAGTGGTCATCTTCCCGCAACACTCGAAATGGTCATATTTATTGTCAACATTTCAAAAATAACATTTTATATGCCATTTTTAAGGGGGAGAAAATTGTGTGATAAGAAATATGTTGTGCAAAATGCAAATGAATCTGTGTACTTCAGACTTAACCAACGAATTGACGGTACTAAACTGTTAGTTACTCGAAAAGACTTGTCCTGGACGGGTAATAATTTCAAGCTAGTTCGCTAGTAATGTAAACGTGTCTCGCAAAGGACTTGTCCAAGTAGAAAGTACCATTCGAGACACTCTTGGTAGACATGAACTCTGACGGGTATGACAACCTTTCGAGGTTTGTCTACACCTTCAAGGTAGTTATTAGAGCTAGTTGTCACCTAAAAGCTGACAATGTAACTCTTTAACTATGCAACGTAACCGTGTCTCGCGGGGGATTGTCTATCTCCAGTGGATCAATTCAAAATGTGCGCGCTCTTTCCTCACTGTGCATTTAAACCATTAAAAATCTTAAGCACATGTGGAGGGGGAGTATTTATGCAAAATCCTATCTCTCACAATGGTTCAAACATGATTTTCATTAACAAACCCTTTGAGAGATTCTTCGCAACTGTGGTTTTTAATGGCAACATAGGTTAGTCATGGAGTTATAAGGTGACTAAGGTTAGGAATAACCGTCCTATGATCCGCCAGAGCCGGAGGGATCTACCCAAGGACATCACAAATAGTTAATACTTAGAAGTCCTTAGGTACGATTATAAAAAGGAGAAAATGAGAATCGGAGAAAGAAGGAGTTGAAGAATAAAAAAGAAATGCAAAGAAAAGGGTGAAAAAAAATAGCCCTCCAGATTATTCAACTTAGGGCAGACACCGGGTTCAATTCATATGCTATTGGTTGTCACTTTGTGACACCGGTATTGAAGATTAAAAGTCGTCATGGACCCAGTGACGCATGCACTAAACCTTCTTAGCCACTCAAGTTTCTCTCAACAGAAGCTTGTTTCATTCTCACAGGGAACCCTACGTAAACTATTGGCTTTCTCTAAGAGATCGCTGGTATTGAAGAAGGAGACCCTCTCCCTAGTCTCCGCTCAGGAAAACCAAAACGCACTATTGAGTCTAGAGCCACGAGATTCATCAAAAGATCTCTTAGGAACACTTGACATTTTATCACTTGACGATCACCAAATAAGATTATCAGTGGTTCATATCGAGTCCTTCACAGATCTTAGCAATCTGTCTAGAACATTTATGAGAGGTTCACAACTGTGATCCTCAGTGATTGAATGGAAACTCCTGCCAGGGTCAACATCAAACAGCCCTGACAGCAGGTCACTTCGGTAACTCCCCGTGGATTACGCGGAGTGTGTCTCAAACGGTCTACAGTCGTGAGGTGATGCTTCGGTGTACCTCAGCAACTCATCTGAACTGTAGATGTACTTCGGTACATCGCGTTATCTCACTTGTGGGACTCCAGTTCAGGAACGGCCTTTGTAAGAATTAGAGTTGTGTTTTCACACTATGCTGTTAACACTCTCGAAGTTCAAACTTGTAAGTGCCGGAACCTGCTTATTACTAACCGTTTGAAATGTTTTCTTCTTATGGAAGCTCCGGAGTGGGATGATCGTGCTGATTCTTCTCATGCTCACGCCAACATCATCACTAATGGAAGTTCTATTCAGAAGCAACACAACAGTCAGAATGATTCTTCGTCAAACCAAAGAATCTACAAAGTTAAAGACTTAAAGAACTTCATCAGTATTGAATTCCAACGTTAAAGAGCGTGTGAGCATGTTAAAGAATGACGTAGAGACACTGGAGCAGCGAAGCAGACCTGAGGCAGAATTGATGCAGACAACAACATACTATCACTTTCACCACAAAGAACAATGATCAAAGAACAAAGTTAAAGATGACGTCAAAGCATAACCATTCAAAGAAGACAATTTCTCTACACTAGAGAGATTGTTCAAATCAAGGCAATTCTTCTCACAAGAAAGAAGAATGTCAGAAGACGTCAGAGTTACTATTACATTAACGCCTTCACCGTTCATCACCAACACTTGAGGGGGAGATTGTTGGAATCACTCCTAAACCATAATCAAGTGTTAGTAATTAATATGTAATAGTTAGCTTTATTATGGCCTTTATGTTTGTTATTAGCCTTAAGCTTATGTAGAAGGCCCATGAGCTTAGGCCCAAGCCCATTATAGAAAGGATGGAAACTAGGAGTGTTGCCCTAGCTTTCCTCCTATAAATACTCTTGTAAACCTTCTATTGAAGGTTGGTTGTTCAAGTTATTTCCTTTCATACTCCTACGCGTAAACCGTATCATATTATCGTGTGTGTGTGTGGTTTTACTTGTTCAATCGCCTCATTTCTTTCTTATAAGCTTGTGTTTGTAAAACTAGTGACCTAACAAAAGTATCTCTAGAATTATTCTTTCACAGCAGCATCCAGCAAGCTCCATCTTTTCAGCAACACAACAACTTATGACAATTTGTACATTAATTCAGTGAAAGTTGCATACTATTCTCATCACTTCCAGGTGTGTTAACTCCTGTGAGAGGTGAATCATTGAAAACTTAATGGATTTAGATCTCTTTACCAAAGCCATTATCTCTGGAGTAGCCAAATGTTTTGGTGTGTAAGACCATGGTACACTGATAACCATATGATTTTTAGCAAATCATCAGCTATCAACAGATTTGTTTTGTCTTTACCAAAAGTTGTACCCTTCTGGACTAGTTAGTTCTTCTATCTAATGGTGAACTAATTACCAATAATGGTTTTTCCACAGCCTTTACCACAAGCCATTTTCTTGTGGGCTAGCCAACTCTTCACATTACTGATATGGTGAGTTGATTACCATCCAACTTATTAGCAAGTTGTCAACTAAAAACGGATTTGATATATCTTTACCAGAGCCGTTTGCTCATGGATTAGTCAATCCTTTTGTAACCATGGTGGATTGATGACCTATTGTTATCATCTCAAAATCCATTTATTTTACTTAACCTTTGTTTCAAAAATTTGTTACTTAGCAAAAGGTTTCATTCAAAAATCACTTAACTGGTTTAAAAAGCTGCAAGCAGTACTTTGATTAAAGTACTGTTTGATCAGCAGTACTTTGAATAAAGTACTGATTTATCAAAAATAATTTATTCAATTAAGTCTCATACCAGTTTTTCATCATCTTCAGCAATGGTAGTCCAGTTGATAAACAAGTTGATAACCATGCAAGCAGTTTCATTATCCTCTTCTACTTCCATTCCATGCTCTAGCATTCTTCTCATGAGCTCAGCTGTGAGAGGGTATCTTCTTTCTGCAAACATGTGTATCATTGTTCCATTTTCCAGCTCTAAAACATGAACTCCAGACTCTTCAAAGAATCTCCAGCAAACAATTTCCCAATTTTCTTGATTCTTCCAAATATCATCAGTGCTCTCTTCTTCAGTTTCCCATACAGTTATGAGATCACCATGTAAAACTAAACCAATCCCTTCTAATGGATTATGTTCAAAGTAAGCTTTCACCACATGATATAAATAGAATAAATCTACTCTATCTATAATGTGCAATAAGTCCCATAGCCTATTGAAAACTTTGAAGCTTTCATCTTCTTTATGAAAAATCATATAATCTCCATCTTTGGATTTCACAACTTCAAAAGCACTAATCTTTGATCTGTTCATCTTCATGTCATCATCTTCTTTTGAGTATTCAAAATCTACCACTCTGAGATAATTCCTTAATTCATCATTAGTTTCAGATCTTAATTCAACTTTTTCTTTCTTTGAGAACTGAACATCTGTAACTTCAGTTTTCCTTTTTCTTTTCAAACTCTTCTTTCTTTCAGCTTCAGTCCAAGTAGCTTCTTCTCTAAAATCTTTGATGCCTGCAACATCCTTCTTATAATCCTCCCTAGCAGCATCATACAATCTATTCATCTCAAAATAATTAAACTTCTGCAATCCTTTATAACCTTGACTTTTAAGATAAGCCATCATAGCATTTCTGTCTTTAGCTTTATTAAGTCTTTTTGGCATAAATCTAACAGGAACAGGTGACTGTAATGGTTCAGCAGCTTCAGCATCTAATTCATCTTGTACCTTTTTAGCTGCTTCTCTATTTTGAGCTTCTTGAGCTTCCTGAGCTTCTCTATCTTTAGCATTTAACTCTTCTTGAATCTTTCTAGCTGCTTGTTCATTCAAAGCATCTTGAGCAGCTCTTAACTGTGCTAAAGTTGGTTTCTTCTTCTTAACTTCTACCAAAACACCCTTTCCTTTATCCTTAGTATCAATTGCAGGTTGAGAAGTTCTTTGTTGTTCTTCTTCTTGTACTTCTCGAATAGTAACTCCACCTCTTGGTTGTGATAAATCTCCTAAAATTGTAGCAATGAACTCATCATCACTTGCAGAATGAATAGGTTTGAGAATAGCTTCCTCCTCTTGGAAAACAGTTGAGGGACCAACAACTTCTTCATGTACAGTTGTTGAAGGACCAGCTTCCTCATCAAAGTCTAATACTCTTGGAGTTATTACCTCTTGTCTGAAAGTACTTTGAAAACCAGTACTTTGTTGTTCAGTACCTTGATCATCAGCAGTACTTTGAACTTGAACTTGCTCATCAGTATCTTGAATAATCTTTTCTTCAGTCTTTTTAGAACTTTCAGGTTCAGTTCATTTTCTTTAATGTTAGGTCACTAGTTTTACAACACAAGCTTATAGAGAAAGAGATGAAGGCGGATGAACAAGCTAAACACACACACACATGCGTATAATATGAAACCGGTTATGCAAAGGAGTGAATGAGAGAATAACTTGAACAATCAACCTTCAAATGAAGGTTATTACAATGTATTTATGGGCAAGGAGCTAGGGCAACACTCCCTCTCCTTCCCTATTCCTTATTGGGCTTGGGCCTCAGCTTATGGGCCTTCTACATAAACTGGACCTTAAACAAACATAAAGGCCATAATAAAGCTACCTATTACATATGAAATATAAATACTTGAAATACTGTTTAGGAGTGATTCCAACAATCTCCCCCTCAAGTATATATGAATGTAAACGGTGAAGGCGTTGATGTAATAGTAGTTGTGACGTCTTCTGACATTCTTCTTTCTTGTGAGAGGAATTGTCTTGATTCGAACAATCTCCCCAGTGTAGAGAGATCGTTATCTTTGAGCAGTTATGCTTCGACGTCATCTTTAACTTTGTTCTTTGATCATTGTTCTTTGTGGTGAAAGTGATAGTATGTTGTTGTCTGCATCAGTCTGCCTCAGGTCTGCTTCGCTGCTCCAGTGTCTCCACGTCATTCTTCAACATGCTCACACGCTCTTTGACGTTGGAAATCAATACTGATGAAGTTCTGTAAGTCTTTAACTTTGTAGATTCTTTGATTGATGAAGAATCATTCTGACTGTTGTGTTGCATTCGAATAGAACTTTCATTAGTGATGATGTTGGCGTGAGCATGAGAAGAATCAGCACGATCATCCCACTCCGGAGCTTCCATAAGAAGAAAACATTGCAAACGGTTAGTAATAAGCGGTTTCCGGCACTTACAAGTTCGAACTTCGAGAGTGTTAACAGCATAGTGTGAAAACACATCTCTAATTCTTACAAAGGCCGTTCCTGAACTGGAGTCCCACAAGTGAGATAACGCGATGTACCGAAGTACATCTACAGTTCAGATGAGTCGCTGAGGTACACCGAAGCATCACCTCACGACTGTAGACCGTTTGAGACACACAGAGTTTGCCAGATGTCAGCACTCCACTACGAAGCCACATGGAGTCGCTGAGTAGACTTG
>BPTQ01000008.1:348169082-348303150 GCA_019973895.1 Chrysanthemum seticuspe | reverse complement strand
TGACAAATTTTGAAACTTGGGGGACTAAAACTGCAATTTTTGCAAATTTGATATGTTTTTCATCTGATTTTGATATTTTTGCAATTAAAACACATAAAACACTGATTTGTGATATATTTATCATTTTAAAGCATTTTTGAGTGTTTTCAGATGATTTTGCAGTCTATACAGTACAAAAATGATGAGTATTTAGACACTCATCAATCCCCCACACTGAGATATTGCTAGTCCCTAGCAATGATTTGAGAAAACATAATGGATTTGAAACTCTTTACCAAAAGCCATTACTTCTGGAGTAGCCAAATGTTTCAGTTCAAGTAAGAACCATGGTACACCGATAACCATGTGATTTTGAGCAAACCACCAGCTTTCAATGGATTTGGTTTTGTCTTTACCAGAAGCCGTACCCTTCTGGACTAGCCAACTCTTAGATAAATTATCAGAATTATCTTTGGTGAGCTGAATACCAATTATGGATTTTCCACTGCCTTTACCACAAGCCATAACCTTGCGGGCTAGCCAACTCTTCACTTTTTAGGATATGGTGAGCTGAATACCATACAATTTTGGGCAAATTGCAAGCCGTCAACGGATTTGAGAAATCTTTACCAAGATCCGTTTGCTCCTGGATTAGCCAATCCTTTTGTTTATCAAACATGGCGGACTGATAACCAATTGAGTAAGTGTAGAACACTTACTCCAAAAAAAAATTTTTGGCCAAAAACGGGGGAATTGGGTAGATAATATATGAAATTCGTGAGAATTCCCCCCCACACTTAGAAATGAATATTGCCCTCAATATTCAAAGTACCGGCGGTTATGCCGAAACAAAGAACGTAAAAGGGAAATACTACGGCCATTATTTGAAAGTTTTTTTTTTTTTTTTTTTTTTTTTTTTTTTTTTTTTTTTTTTTAACTTATATATATAACATGTGGGGCATCACCCCCACACTTAGGTGGTAGAAAGGGGTAAGAAAACAGACATGTGGGTGAAAACCCATATAGTGTGTGCTACTGTTTTTGATTTCCGAGTCGCTAGCTTGACTCGACCCCGAATTCATTGGTTCATGGGGAAGCAAAGTGGAAGAAACAATCTCCATCGGACTTTCAATCAAGATGTTTGGATAAACATTCGAAGCACGTGAAAGTTCCACACCGACGAGATATAGAGAAACAGAGACAGACCCGGCTCACAGATGGTACATGAAAATGCCGGGGTCAAAGATAGTGTCCTCACTCCCAAAGGAGTGAAGAAGAGAGGAAGTCACCGAGTAGGTGAAGAAAAGAAGGAAGATCATGATAACAATCATAACTAGATCTTCTTCCTCGGGATTAAGTGCAATTGCACTTATTTGGATTTTATTGGTAGAGCTCTTTGGGATGGAAGGCATCTCGGTGGGGAGGGTAGGAAGATTTGTCATAACTATGCAAATTGAGATTCTCTCCCCCCGATCATGATTTTTGCCATCCAAACAATCATACTCCAGCGGAGATATGATATGAGAGAGTTCACCGGAGAACTCCTCATGAAGAGAATCAATCACATAATATGAATTTGTGAACTCTTGTTCCATTGTGGGCTCATCACTATCCTCAGTCTGAGTATCAAATAGTGGATTCTCAGAAATTGAAGTGAATTCAGAGTTGAATTCAAATAGAGGATTAGTGAAAGTAGCTTTGAATGTTTCGGGAACAAAATGATCAACATTCTCTATTGGACTGTTGGAGTAAGAAGTGAGTGAATGATCATTATCAATGAGACTTTCAGTCTATCCCAGATCTGTTTCGAAATCAAAGAGTGGATTGATGTGAGTGAGTTCACCGGAGAACTCCTCAAGAAAGGGATCAGCATCAGATTGTGGAAGTGATGCCTCAACGTACTCGATGTCTCCATAGGAAGCACAATCGTCGCTAAGATCAGAGAAAGTTTCAAAATGATCTTGAGAACACTCAAGAGGGAAAGGGATATCACACAGATGATCAGAAATTCCCTGTGACTCTCTCGGGATTGGGATAAGGTCCTCAACACTAGATGATTCCCTTTCTGGAATAGTGCTAAGAAGCTCATCCCCCATGTTCAGAGAGTGAGTGGGAGCTTCGGGTGTGATAACAACAGACTGAGGGAGTTTAGAAGGACTAGCATACATATGTTTAATACTTTCCATTTGTTCTTCTGCTAGTAATTCCATCATAGTCTTTTCTCCCTGACTTTTCATGGAAGGAGTTTCAACTGATGAACTTGATGAACCGTTATAAAATTGTAGGATATCAAGGATATCTTCATCATCATCGTCATCAGGAATGAAACGGAATCGAGAGCTAGATCTGGCTGCTTTTTCTTTTGCAATTGATTTCCTAATAGATTGTTCAAAGGCAATTTGGGAATCTAATTTAGCAGCCCGCTCTTCGGCTAACAAAACTTCCATAGATTTCTCATTTGGATTATCTTGGGAGGACATAGCCGACTCCTCCTTAAGTTCTTTTAATAACTCCAGAGTCTTCAGTAGAAGGTCTGTCGTAGTTTCATGAGGAGTCGCTTGAATCATTTGGTACTGTGGAGGTTGGGCTTGATATGAAGAGTCGTAATTGTTACAAGGAATTGGGTTCCCTGTTTGACAATCCGAGCTAGAGTGAAGACCTCCACAATACTCACAACAGTACAACTGATGTGGCTGTGAGTGGTATGTGTTGTAGTCATAATTGGTATCAGGAACCTGCTCATAGACAAGCGTGTTTCCTGATTGACAATCAGAACTGGAGTGTGAACCACCACAGTACTCACAACAGTAAAACTGCTGAGTATCACAGTGTGGTAGCTGATGGAATGAATCAGTCGTGTTATGGTAGGAATAGGGATCTTGGTTATAGACAGACCCGTTTCCTGATTCCACCACGCTACAACTGGGGCAATTGCCACCATTATAAGGACCACCACACCAGTGGCAACCAAGAAGGTGAGGATAAGACATAGATAGAATCAAAGGTTAACAGAGGATAAGAAATGAAGAATCAAAAAGGTAAGAGGGTAAAGAGGAATATTTTTGGTCTTTTTGAAAAACATGATGATAAAAACAAAGAATGAAAATATTTTACAAATGGTGGGATATGTGCAAGAGTGGGTCTGAAAATGGCTAAACACACGCTAAAGCCTCCCCGGCAGCGGCGCCAAAAATTTGATCCGTGCCAAACCGTCAAGTCTAACAGACTTAAAACAGCTTAAACACAAATGCAATGAAGATCAGAGAATATAGTGAATTCCCGGGTCGTTATATCCCACGGAGACTCAATGGTGTGCAAACACTGATTCAGACGATAGAATGATCACTAATGATAGCGATCAGCAAGGAATAGAATTTGGATAATACACTACTGAAAAAGGAAATAAATAAAAGCGACTTAAATGCAAATTAAGAAAATTAAAAAGATAAAATCTATTAAATAAATGCTATCACTATTTTTACAATGATGTTTTAGTGATAGATAAAACAAAATAACTTAAATAAACTATATTAACTAAAACGTAAACTCAAATTACTTAAAAACGTGACTTAAAATGAAAACGTACGTTATATACAAAAATTACGCTGGAGCGCAAGATAAAACGTAAAATTTATGAAATAAAGGTCCTACGAATGTGAAAACAATTTAATTACGTACTATATGATAAAAGAAAATTTTAGGAAAAAGCCGGGTATTTTTTCGACTTTTAAATTATTTATTATGATTTAAAAACTAATTTAATCTAATTAATTTATAAAAAATACTAAATGATTTTAGAAAAATCTGAAATTTTCACTAAAAATACTTTAAGCTATGCTGATTTTAAGAAAAATAGAAAAAGAGTACACTACTTTATGAAATAAGCAGTTAAAAAGCCAAAGAATCAAATAAGCTTAAAACTGTTAAATGTACTTAAATATTAAGTAGTGCAAATATAAACCTGAAAAGACCCTAGGGCAGTTGGTGTTGAGCGTGTTGTTGTGTGTTTGAGCAAGAGGTCAGGGGGTCGAATCCCACCCCTGCACCTTTTTGCAAACCATTTTTTTTTTCAAATTTTCTTTTTGAAACTTGCTTATAAGACAAAAATAAGGACTTTTTGTAAAAACACTTTTTATCAAAACTTGGAATAAGCAGTTTTACAACTGCTTATCCACAACAGCTGGTGACAGTAGCATAAAACAAACACCCCTGAGCAGTTTTTTTAAGCAAAATGAATCATGAATAAGTACAAGGAAATGGAAATAAGCACTCATACACTATGCTAAATCTAAAATAAGCTATAAGAGACTAGAAAGCAATCTAGAAATAGGGGATAGAAGCAGTTTATGGGACTTCCTAAGCTAAAAGAAATGAGCATACAATGGACTAAGAAGCTATACTTAACAAGCTAAATAAGCATCAAATAAGCATAACATAAGTTCAAAACTGGTACACCTAATCTATGGGACTAATAAGCACTAAAGATACCTAAAATAAGCTAATGGGAAATGCTAAATAAGCTAAAACAAGGAAAATAGCAGGCTGCTACAGTAACAGATATGGGTTTTTGACAGATTTTGAGAGCAATTTTAGGTAACCTAAACTATCCTAAGAGCCAAATAAAGTAAGCAAATTATGAGATGGGTATGTGAAAATATAAGGAAAGTGATTTGGAAAGAGTTTTGGCTTAAAAATAAGCTAAAAAAAAGCTGTTAAACAGCAGCCTAGGCTGCTGTTTGGAACAGTGAGACCGAACCAGATTTGAGCTTTTGTTTTGTTTTCAAAACTTAACCAAACTTGCAAACTCTTGTAAAAACAGGTTAAGACCTTTTAAACATCAACTAATACCTTGAAACATGTTTGACTTGAAGAGTCAAAATGGGTAAAAAGTGATTTTAGACCCTTAAATAAGCTTAAACCAAACACCCCTTAAGATTCATGAAAATGCATAAACACTCAAATCCTTACTGAGATTAAATTTACCTGATCTCATAAGCATAAAACTTAACCAAAACACAAATCTAAACCAGAAATTGACCATAAATTGTTTGCCTATTAAACTTTGACAAAATTTGACTTTTATTGACTTTAATGGAAAATACTTGAAAATGAATTACAAGCTTATCAAAAGCTTATAAAAGCTTAAACAAACTTATTTATGCTTAAAATAAACTACTGAAAACTTGGACAATGTAATTTAAAACTGAAAAATTTCAACAGTTAACCACAAACTTGAAATTTATATAAAAACTAGGATTGAAACTTCAAAAACACCTTACAATGAAGAGTTAACTTAAATGAGATACAAAGAAACTGGAATTACAATATTTTAATTAAACTAAGACATTTAAAAAAAACGACATTAAAGGAAAAAAAACTAAAACTAGCTACTTTCCCTTCAAGCTTCTCTTCTCTTCCTTTTTATACTTCAATCAACTCCTCCACTTGACTTTAGCATTTCCCACCAATAAAAATAGAATTTGGATGACTTGGAGCATTTTTGACCGTTTGATTGTTTTTGGCGCCAAAGCGTGTTAGCAAGCAGTTGAGGTTGAGTGAGGGGTGAGAATGAGCATTTAATGGCTTTTGGAGTTGTGTTGAGGTGGGGGGACAAGGAGGGTGAGAATTAAGGTGGAAGGATGGGTTGTGTTGAGTTTTGCAGAGCAGTTGGAAGGGGGAGAAGAAAAAGGCGCCATGGGTGGTTTTGTTTGACTGGGTGGGGTGTTGACTGGATATTAATACAAAGGGGTCCAAATTGTTTTGTGACAGGGGGTCCAAAGGGTAGGCAAGGGTCCAAAGGGATATTGACTAGTCCAAAATGGGTGATAAGGGCTTTAAATACAAGGACTATTGGTGCCATTTTCTGAAAATCAAGGACTATTCCTGCCAATTCATCAAAGTTACTTCCAAGGACTAAAAGTGACATTCTCAAAAAGTATAAGGACCAAAATTGCCACTTTGCACTTTTCCAGGGGCCATTTCCGCCAATTTTCAAACCTGGAGGACCATTTTTGCAATTTTCTCAAACTTTTTAATATTTTTCACCAAAGGACTAAATTTGACAACTTTTGATTTTAAAAGGACCTTTGGTGACTTTACTTTTGAAATTATGTACCAGGGACTGTTTTTGACAAATTTTGAAACTTGGGGGACTAAAACTGCAATTTTTGCAAATTTGATATGTTTTTCATCTGATTTTGATATTTTTGCAATTAAAACACATAAAACACTGATTTGTGATATATTTATCATTTTAAAGCATTTTTGAGTGTTTTCAGATGATTTTGCAGTCTATACAGTACAAAAATGATGAGTATTTAGACACTCATCAACCATCATAACCCCGGAAACAAAATTCCACATCCATAAGCTCAAGATCGTGAAGAACCCTGGGTTCAATCTCCAAACTAGCAATCATGCCCAACTTTCGGCTTAGTGCATCTGCAACCACATTAGCCTTACCCGGATGATACTGGATGTTCGTGTCATAATCCTTAAGAAGCTCTAGCCATCTCCGCTGTCTCATATTGAGCTCCTTTTGTGTGAATATATACTTTAAACTTTTGTGGTCAGTAAAAATATCACACGACTCACCGTACAAGTAATGCCTCCAAATCTTGAGGGCAAAAACAATCGCAGCCAACTCCAAGTCATGCGTGGGATAATTCTCCTCATACGATTTCAATTGCCTCGAAGCATAGGCAATCACCTTACCATGCTGCATCAATACACAACCCAACCCTTTCTTAGACGCGTCGCTATAAATCTGAAAACCTCCGGAACCCGATGGAAGTGTCAAAACAGGCGCAGTAACCAACCTCCGTTTCAACTCCTCAAAACTCTGTTCACGCTCCTCCGTCCATTCAAACTTTTCTCCTTTCCTCATCAATTGCGTCAAAGGTAACGCCAATTTAGAGAAACCCTCAACGAAACGACGGTAATAACCAGCAAGCCCCAGGAAACTCCTAATCTCCGTCACAGTAGTAGGTCTCGGCCATTTTGTGATAGCCTCTACCTTAGATGTGTCCATCTTGATACCATCAGCAGACACAACGTGACCAAGGAAAGCAACTTGGCTCAGCCAGAATTCACACTTAGAGAATTTTGCATACAACTTCTGCTGTCGAACAACCTCCAATACAATACGAAGATGCTGCTCGTGCTCGGCCTCACTCCTAGAATACACAAGGATGTCATCGATGAAGACGATTACAAATTTATCGAGGTACTCGTGGAAAACACGATTCATAAGATCCATAAAGACGGCAGGCGCATTAGTCAAACCAAATGGCATAACCAGAAACTCATAATGGCCATAACGAGTACGAAACGCGGTCTTAGGAACATCTTGCTCCTTCACACGTAATTGATGATAACCAGACCTCAGATCAATCTTAGAAAAGAATTTGGCGCCTTGCAATTGGTCAAACAAGTCGTCGATGCGAGGAAGGGGATAACGGTTACGAATAGTGATACGGTTCAGCTCGCGGTAGTCAATACACAATCTCATACTCCCATCTTTCTTCTTAACAAATAACACTGGTGCACCCCAAGGTGAAACACTGGGTCTAATAAAGCCGTTCTCCAAAAGTTCTTGCAACTGTTCTTTTAACTCTTTCAATTCAATCGGTGCCATTCGGTAAGGAGCTTTAGATATAGGTTCGGCTCCAGGAATCAAATCAATGCCAAATTCAACTTCCCTAGCCGGAGGAATGCCGGGAAGTTCATCAGGGAAAACGTCAGAGAATTCGCGCACCACAGAAAGACTTTCAATAGTCGGAACTTTCGAAGAAGTATCTTTGATGGATGCCAGAAAACCAAGGCAACCATGAGAAATGAGAGTGCGGGCTTTCATAGCCGAGATGATCTTAACCGACTTGAGTGGTTGAGCACCATGGTATACAAAATCAGGATGATGAACATTACCCAAGATAACATTACGAGCATGACAATCAATGGTAGCCCTATGCAAGGCCAACAAGTCCATACCCAATATAATATCAAAATCAGACATATCCAGAGGAAGTAGATTAGCCGAACGAATACCATCATCGAAACATAGAGGACAGTTCACATATTCGTAATCAATAAGTATATGATTTTTCATAGGGGTTGATATAGATAACTGGTTCATTAGTGGTGTTGGAGATAATTTGAGCTTCTTAGCAAAGTTTAACGATAGGATAGAATGTGTCCCGCCAGTATCAAACAAAACAAAAGCAGTGGAATCACCAAAATAAATAGTGCCAGTAATAGTACCTGACGCCTTGTCTGCCTGATCTCGAGTGACTGAATATACTCGTCCAGTGGTGGGAGGTGGTTTGATGTAGTTCGAAGGAGTAGCCGATGCCTGTTTGGGGCAGTCCTTCACCCTATGATCTGTCTCCCCACAATGATAACAACCTCCGGTAATCCTACGACAAACACCTGGGTGCGCCTTACCGCACGTAACACACTTGGGAGGAGGAGGTAGCACCTCAGAAGTCCTCCTCTGGGAAGAAGATGTCGCTGAACGATCATGATAAGTGCTGCGAGATGACTGATCTCGATGCTGTCTCTGAAAGCTGGCACTCTGACCCCGACGATCATCACCCGATCTATCAAATCTTCGCTGATTGCCCTGCGGTCTCGAGTCATAGCTACGGTCGTGCCGACCTCTAACTCCCTGTGCCTGGTCCTGACGACCCCTCTGATCGGAACTGTGGTCCTGACGACCCCTGGAATCCTGAGTATGGTCCTGTCGACCCCGAGAATGAATACGATCCCCATCCCTGTTCCTCTTGTTGTAACCCTGTTCCTCATGCAATAACTCTATGTTGCGGGCAGCATCCGCAACTGCAGCCACCTCCGCATACTCGGTATTAATCACCCTGTCCAACACCCACTTCTTTAACCCCCATTTGAACTTACGAGCCTGACGACGAGCATCTCCAGCAACAGCAGTACCTACAAACCCGACCATCCTCATAAATCGCTGCATATACTCGTGAGAATTTTCCTTCTCCAGCTGATGTATGGCTTCGTACTCCCTTTCGTATCGCTGCTGTTCTGACTCAGGGAAATACTGTTTGTAGAAGATGTCCCTGAAGGTATTCCAAGTACAAGTATCAATAAAGTTCTCTTCTTTGGACAAGAGATAGGCCTTCCACCAGTTTAGGGCATCACCCTCGAATTTGAAGGTAGCAAGCCGGGTTTTCACCTCATCACCACAACCCAGCACATTGAAAAGCTTTTCCATGTATGTAATCCAGTCCTCCGCATCATTAGATGAAGCTGCCGAGCGAAAAGGAAGTGGCTTAAGTTTGTTGAAGCGTTCGATCCAAACATGAATGGGTGTAGGTGGGTTAGCACCCCCACCATTATCCCCACCAGAAGAGCTAGCACCATTCCGAACGTTATTAGTGATGGTAGCAACGATCTCGGGCATAGCAGTGGCCAGAGCGCGTGCAATCAAAGCTTCGAAGTTAGGATGTCCATCCCCGTTGTCGTCGCTGTTCCTTCGAGTTTGGACCATCTGAAGAGTTCATTAAACGATTAGCAAAGGTTATGAATAGGATGAAGATCATGAACGAAAACGATGATAATGAACCTAGAATCTACCCAAACCTCACCAATCAAATCTTAAGCTCTACGGGTTAACGCTTAGGGTCCATATGTCACAGGTCCTGACTACAAGTCGTAAACCTGGGCTCTGATACCATAATTGTAACACCCCAACCCGATAAGGGTAGAAGTATCACATTTATGGTGCCAAATCAGAACAATACATATAAACCATGCAAGCGGAAGTCTTATAATAATAATCAAAAGGGTAACAAGTCAACACGACTTGAACGGTACAAAAGTTCCAAAAGATGTCCAAAAGAAATGAAGCGATACAAAGTCTAAGTCTCCAAAACAAATAACAATGGTAATCAAAGTCTAAGATAACTAAGGAAAGTCCTCAAAAGCATCCTACTCTCAATCCCAAGAAAAGCCCCAGCTCCTAGCTTAATAACCTGCCGCAGGAAAAGAAACGCGGCTGAGCTTAAAAAGCCCAGTGAACAGATATAACAACACAAAAGCAATAATGGAACCGAAGGCAAGATAAATACTATAAGAATGATATGAAGCAATAAAGAGTAGGTAAATGAAACAAAAGAAAGGAAGGTCAGTTATTGATGAGTGTCTAAATACTCATCATTTTTGTATAATCTAAACTGCAAAATCATCTGAAAACACTCAGAAACACATCAAAATGATCAAAATATTACAAATCAGTGTTTTATGAGTTTTAAATGCAAAAATATCAAAATCAGATGAAAAATGTATCAAGTTTGCAAAATTGGCAGTTTTAGTCCCCCAAGTTTTAAAAGGTTGTCAAATCTAGTCCCTGGAATTCAAAATGTGGAATTTTATCATTCAAGGTCCCTAAAATATTCTAAGTTATCAAAAATGATCCTTGAATGATTCTTTGGTCAATTGGAAAGAAAGGTCCCTAAACTTTGGAAAATTGCAAAATTAGTCCTTGGACCTTTGAAAATGGATTTTATGCAAAAAGGGCCCTTGTTCTATAAATTTTTGTCATGTTTGGTCCTTGTGAGAGTTTGGAAAGTTGGCATTTTCAGTCCTTGAGGTTTGGAGAAGTTACACTTTTGGTCCTTGATTATCTACCTAAACCAAACGGACACAACTTTAATACTAAGCCCCAACCCAATAGCTGGCCCAATCACATGACCCAGCCTTTTGATATCACCACTCGGTCAAAGAAAGTCAAACCCACCCTTACGCGCCCAAATACCACTACTATTGTAGCTCTTCCTCACAAACACTGAAATCTCAAAAACCAGTCCTGGTTTTCACTCCTTTTTCTCACCCCCCCCCCCCCCATACTATGTTCCCTCCACATCCTCTAAACAACAAAAACTTTAATTGATTGAACCAAATCCTAATTAATGATAAAACCTGCTCAAGAATTGTTTGGCGCCAAAAAGACACTTGTATGGTTTTGATGAGTTTGAGTGATCCAAGGGCTTAGATTTGGTGGGAAAGATTCAGAGGACATCAAGGATGCTGAAAAGTCTATAAAGGAAGGATAGAATGCAATGTATCTATGTATGTAGTATATTTTTAATTTCTTAATATCGGTTTAAGTGTTTTGCAAGTTAAAGTGTAATTTAAAGCTTCTAAGCATTCTGTTGAAGTATTTTAGTGTATTGTAAAGCTATTCCAATTAGCAATTTCAAGTCTTAACCATTTCTTAAGTTTATGCAAAATTTCATGTTTATGCAAAATCTCATGTTGGTTCAAATGTTGTTGTTTGTTGTTTGAATGGACTGATATAGTACACTTAAGCTCCTAGAAAGCTTAATCAAGCTTTTAGATATCCTAAAATTCAGTTTAGCATCAAAAATCAAAAATCACCAAAAATCCAAATTAAATACTTGAAAAATAAAAAATCACATGGAGAAGGTGTACACAGCTGGAGCAGGGTGAATTATGGATGGCCTTGGGTTAGTAGCTTAGTGGTAAGCTTATAGGGGTGTTCACTGGTTCTGATTCTCAGTTTTGAGCTTGGAAGCTTTTGTAAGCCCTTTTGATCAATTTGGCATTTTACTGTTGTAATTGTTAATTAGCTTATATTTCTGTGTTTTCTTGTTCATTAGTCTTAGTTAAGTTTAATTGAGTGGTAAAATTAGTTTGTTGCTCCTTTAAATTTGTAGTTTGTGAAATTTAGTTTTTACAGTCAAAACTGCATCTTAGTCATTTCTTAGTTTATTGTGAAAATTGTTGTTGTTTAAGGTTTCATTAGTTCTAACAAATGTTCTTATAAGGTCTGAAATCTAGTTCATGGTCTAAATTTGTGATTAGCCTTAAAAATCTTCAAAACAGTTTCAATAAGGTCTGTTTGGAATTGCTAGTTTGATCTGTATCAAGTCTTGTTTGTGTTGTTGTTTGTGCTAGCTTTGTGTCACATAAGTGTTCTATATCTCATCTCAGTCAAGAAAACTAGTTCTCCTTTGGTGAAAAGTCAAAAATGCTTTGGATCATGCTTTATGTGTCCACTGTTGGAATTTATTGATCTATGATCATTGTTTTGTGTTCACAAGTTGTTTATCTGGTTCAAATCAGTCTTAACATACCTTGTAACATCACATTCAGTGCTTAGAATCAGATTAAAGTTCATATAAGTCAAACCTCTAGTTTAAGTCAAAAGTCAATATTTTCATTTGGGTCGATTTTGAATAAAATAGATATTTTCTCTGTGTGCTTAATACTATGTTTTAGCTTAAAAGCTCTTAGGGTATTAAAATTTGGTTGCTAAACAAAAATACAAAAATGCTAGTTCTCTATTTCTCAGCTTTTTAAGTGCTTAATTTATTGCTTTTTGTGGACACCTGTCTGAGATAACTGTCCTGTGCACAGTTGGTTGGTCCATATTGATAAGCTCACATAGATCTTATAAATTGCTCAATTCTTGTAATTTTTGGTTCTTTGGAAAGCCAACCTGGTCACCTTGAAGTCTCAAGCTTAATTTTTCACATTTGAGCTTGTTAGCCAGGGCTGCTAGTAGCTTAAAGTTTGTCCCATTTTCTGTTTTTCATCACAAATAGCCAAGTGCTTATTTGCTTGTTTATAGATTATCAGTGTGCTTTTATGTCTCTTTTAGCTTTATTTTAGTTCATCTAGCTGGTTTACATCTACTTTGAGCTTTTGTTTCAACTTGTGAGCTTGTTTGAGCTTATTTCACCAAATAAGCTCAAAAGCACCACTGTTGGCCAATAAGCTTGTCTAAACAGCTTATTTCAAGTTTGTAATTTTTTTGTCTTTATTAAAGTTTCATATAATCAGTATTAAAGTAGTTCTCAAAAAGAAAATCCAGAAAAAGGTCAATTAAAAAACAGTGATAGCATTTATTTAATAGTTTTAGCTTTTTGATTTTTCTTTTTAGCTTATTAATAAGCAAATCTTGTTTTTCTATTTTTCTTTGTTTTCTGTCATCATATATTATTTTTTTAAAAAGTTTCAGATTTTTCTCTATCTTTTTAGTATTTATTATAATTTTAAATAGTTAAAAATAGTAATTAATTAGTAATAAATAATTAAAAAGTAGAAAAAATATATTTTCTGTTTTAAAATTAGTTTTATCATATTTTAGATTTTTCAAAGTTAAAATTTTATTTTTCCAAGTTTATTTTATATTTTCTAGTATTTAAGTGTATTTAAATAATAATTAATTAGTAATAATTAAATAAAAAGTGTGAAAAATATATTTTTAATTTTAAAATTAGTTTTATAGTATTTTAGATTTTTCTGAATCATAAGTTTATTTTTCTAACCGTATTTCCTATTTTCTTTTATTTTAGAGTATTTATTAATAGTTAAAATAAGTTTTTAATTAATAATAATTAATTAATTAGTGTTAAAAATAATTTTCTTTTTCTAATAATTTTCTTTTATTTTTAGGATTTGAAAAATGTTATTTTCATATTTTTAGGTCTTTTATTTCTTAGATTTCACTTTTTATTTTGTACGTATACGTAGTTTTTAAACGTAAGTTTTACGTTTCTTTTATCTGATTGCTGTGCTTTCCAGTTCTGTATCCAATTCCATTCCAATCAATCAGTAGTGTAATAATTCATCAAAACCTTTACTGATCACTATCCTTAGTGATCACTCTATCGTCTGATCAAGTGTCTGCACACCATTGAGTCTCCGTGGGACTTAACGACCCGGGAATTCATTGTATTCTCTGATCTTCATTGTATTTGTGTTTAATCAGTTTTAAGTCCGTTACGGTTAGCCATTCACAAGTGGCTAGCTTGTGTGATTGGACTTGACTGTATTCAGCACAATCAAATTTTGGCGCCGCTGCCGGGGAGGCTTTAGCGTGTGTTTAGCCATTTTTCAGACCCATTCTTGCACATAACCCATCATTTGTAAAAAGTTTTTGTAAAGTTATAAGAAAATCAAAAAGTCATTAACACTTTTCCTAAAGTGTTAAAACACCAAAAAAATATAAAACAACAAAACAATTGTAGCGTTTTCTATCTTGTATTGTCTTTAAGGTGATTCTTAAAACGGTGCGATTTGGTTAAACGGGACGATAACAAAAATATTGTCCAAAAGTTTTTGAACCCATTTGCACAAATCTTACCTACGTCTTTTCAGTGGTACTTAATTTATACATAAAAATCAACCACCGCAAATCAAGGCAGTGCAGTACCTAACTGGGGGTGCGACCATAATAAGTTCCCGAACATCAGATTTCAAACTTGCCTTTGTGTCACTTGTGATTTGGTGTACCTTTTTCAAAGAAGCCATTTCATTTGTGATTATTGGTTAAGTTCACTTGTTGTTTTGCCTCATTTGTTTTGAAAATTGATTTTTATACGTAGTGCATGCGCACTCGTTCTTCCAGTTCTACAAGTCCACTTTCTGAACTTGGAAACATTCCTCGTAGACGTAGAGGACGTTCAGCTCCTTCAGCCGTGACTGAGGAACGTCTACCACCACCACCTCATGTCGAAATGGCAGAAGACAAACCAATGAATGAGCTTCTCCAAGCACCCATCGAGGGTTACGGAGATGCCATTGTTGTCCCAGCCATCGTGGCTGACACTTTCGAGCTCAAAACCGGGTTGCTTAATCTAGTAACCCAAAGCCAATTCTATGGTTTTGAGCGGGATGATCCTCATGCACACATTCGATGGTTTAACAAGATTGCATCTACCATCAAATACAAGAATGTCCCACATGAAGCTATCAAGCTTCTTCTGTTCCCATTTTCTCTAGAAGGACAAGCCCGGAATTGGCTTGAGAAACAACCCCCTCGTTCTATAGAGACATGGGAAGATCTTGTCACCAAGTTCGTTAACGAGTTCTATCCTCCATCCCGAACCACAAGTCTTAAGAATGAGATAATGAAATTTTCTCAGAGATTTGATGAATCATTCGGGGAGGCATGGGATCGTTACAAAGAGTTGCTCCGCAAGTGTCCGCATCACGGTTTTACCGAGTTAATGCAAATGGATACTTTCTACAATGGTCTCAATCAGACCAATCAAGACTCTTTGAATGCCTCCGCGGGAGGTAATTTCCTGAGCAAGACCACAAAAGAGGCCTTGCAAATCATTGAGAACAAATCTCAGGTCCGTCCTTTCAGAGCAAAGACATATCAGTCTCATGCTGGACCGTCTTCTTCTTCATCCCCCTTGAGTAAATCTAGCACCGATGCTAAGATTGATAAACTCACAGACATTGTTCAGGCTTTGGTTCTTGCTAACCAGAAGAAAGTGACCTTCACTCAGACACCAACACATGCTGAAGTGAAGAAAGTTGAGAGTTGTGTCACTTGTGGTGGTCCTCATGCTTACTACAATTGTACTACCACCGATGGTAGTCCTTTTGAAGCCAATGCTCTAGCCGGTAGTTCACAACAAGGAGGTAATCAATACCGTCCTCAAAATGAACCACACTACCGCGCTAACACTAATCAGGCACCACCCGGTTTTAACCAGAATCATAACATGCAAAACCGGAATCAGAACCAACCAAGAATGAACCAAGGTTATCAAAACCAAGGTAATTTCTATCCTGGACCCAATCAAGGTTTCCAACATCAAGGAAACCTTCATCAAAACAATTTCAATCGAGGGAATCAATTTCATGGGAATATGAATCCTAATCAAGGGAATTTTGGCTATAATCAAAACATACGGCCTCAAATTATCCCTCCAGCTCCTCCCGTCATTACTCCTCCAGGACCATCATCTGATGAGTTACTGAAGCAGTTCATGAAATCCCAAGATGAAATGAACAGGTTGTTGGTCAGTCAGATCGCTGATCTTAAGAAGTCTTTAAATGATCGACCCTCGGGCTCAGGTACTTTACCGAGCAACACGATCGCTAACCCGAGGGGCGATGCCAAGGCGATCACAACCAGAAGTGGTGTTTCATATGATGGACCTGCTGTTCCTACTACCTCTTCTTCTTCTTCTCTTCCAAAGGTAGTGGAAAGCGAACCTCCAAAACACAATGGACCTACGACTCCTATGCCTCCTCCACCAGTGGCAATGAGTCAAGTTACCAAGGAAACAACAGACAAAGTGCATTATTCAAGTCCACGAAGTACCGCACACGTCCTACCTTCGGTAGTCCAACCTCAAGTGGTCCAGAAACCCAAGTCAAATCAAGGAGTTGTTTTTGAACCTCCTGTAGCTCCTGTTGAAAATCAGAAATCCAAATCTTCTATTCCTTACCCATCACGTTTGAATGAGCAAAAGCTCCGTGAGAAAGCTAGTCATCAAATGGATAAATTTTTCCAAATTTTCCAAGAATTACATTTTCACATAAGCTTTGCGGATGCTATCATGTTGATGCCCAAGTTCGCATCGACTCTCAAGCACATGTTAAGCAATAAGGAAAAGCTGTTTGAAATGGCAAAAACTCCTCTGAATGAGAACTGCTCAGCAGTTATTCTAAAAAAGCTTCCAGAAAAACTTGGAGATCCTGGGAAATTTCTCTTACCTTGTGTATTCCCAGGGATGGTTGAATGCTTTGCCCTAGCAGATCTTGGTGCAAGCATAAACCTTATGCCTTATTCAGTGTGGAAGAAACTTTCTCTTCCGGAACTTACTCCTACATGCATGACTCTCGAGCTTGCAGATCGTTCCATATCCCGTCCTCTTGGCATTGCTGAGGACGTATTTGTGAAAGTAGGAAAGTTCCATTTTCCAGCTGACTTCGTGGTTGTTGATTTTGATGCCGATCATCGGGTTCCTCTCATTGTTGGTCGAGGATTCCTGAGAATGGGCCGTGCTCTCATAGATGTATTTGAGCAAGAAATCACATTGCGTGTTGGTAATGAAGTTGTCACCTTCAACCTTGACCAAACTTCGAGGTACTCCGCAAATTATGATTCTGAGTCGGTTAACCGAATAGATATCATCGATGTTGCTTCTGAAGAGTACTCTCAAGAAGTTCTTGGTTATTCTCAGAATTCTGTGAGTGGGGATTCCATCACATCTTCTCAGCCTATCATAGCCAATTCTACTCCTTCCCTCACTCCGTTTGAGGGAAGCAACTTCATCTTAGATGAGATTGAAGCATACTTGGCTAGTGATTCTGTACCTTGGGAAATTGATCACGCTCCTATTGATATTGAAGGGGATATACTTCTTATTGAGAAGTTGCTCAATGATGATCCATCATTGACCCCTCATCCTAGTGATTCAATTCCTAATGAGATTAATCTGGAGGGAGATATTCTTCTTAAGAAGTTGTTAAATCAGGACACTTCTCCTCTTCTCCCTCCCATCAAACTTCATAACAAGGAAGTTAAGTCAGTTGAGAAAACTGAAGAATTTCCTGAGGTTGAGCTTAAGGACTTACCTCCTCATCTCGAGTATGCATTTCTTGAAGGTGATGATAAATTACCAGTCATTATTGCTAGAGATTTGAGTAAAGATGAAAAAGCTGCTCTCATAAAAATCTTGAAGTCACATAAGCAAGCAATTGCTTGGAAACTCTCTGACATCAAAGGTATAAACCCTGAGTTTTGTACTCATAAAATCTTGATGGAGGATGACTTTAAACCAGCAGTTCAACATCAGAGACGAGTGAATCCAAAAATCCATGATGTTATCAAACAAGAGGTTATCAAACTTCTTGATGCAGGATTGATTTACCCGATCTCAGATAGTCCTTAGGTCAGCCCAATTCATTGTGTTCCGAAAAAGGGTGGCATTACTGTTATCACAAATGAAGATAACGAGTTAATTCCAACTCGATTGGTTACGAGATGGCGTGTTTGCATTGACTATCGTAAGTTGAATGCGCCACCCGTAAAGACCATTTTCCTCTACCCTTCATGGACCAGATGCTTGAGAGATTAGCAGGGAACGAATACTATTGTTTCCTTGATGGTTTCTCGGGATACTTTCAGATCCCTATTGATCCACAGGATCAAGAGAAGACCACATTCACTTGCCCATACGGAACTTTTGCCTATAGACGTATGCCTTTTGGCCTATGTAATGCTCCTGGCACGTTCCAACGATGTATGATGGCCATTTTCCACGACATGATCGGGGAAACAATGGAGGTGTTTATGGATGATTTCTCGGTCATTGGGGATTCGTTTCAAACATGTCTCTCCCATCTAGATAAAATGCTAAAACGGTGTGAAGACACCAATCTTTGTCTAAACTGGGAGAAAAGCCACTTTATGGTTAAAGAAGGCATAGTCCTTGGCCATAAAATTTCAAAAAATGGGATTGAGGTAGATAGAGCAAAAGTTGATGTTATTGCTAAGCTACCTCATCCTACTACCGTCAAAGGCATTAGGAGCTTTTTAGGTCATGCCGGTTTCTATCGTAGATTCATACAAGATTTTTCCAAAATCGCCCGGCCTATGACCCATCTTCTTGAAAAGGATGCTCCTTTTATCTTCTCACCCGCGTGCATAGAAGCTTTTGAAACATTGAAGAAAAAGCTTACTGAAGCACCCATTCTCGTTGCTCCCGACTGGGACTTGCCTTTTGAGCTCATGTGCGATGCAAGTGATTTTGCTATCGGCGCAGTCCTAGGGCAACGAAGAAACAAGCATTTTCAGCCTATTCACTACGCGAGTAAGACTATGACTGAAGCTCAAACTCATTATACCACCACAGAAAAAGAACTATTAGCCGTGGTGTATGCTTTTGAGAAGTTTCGGCCGTACTTAATCTTGACTAAATGCGTAGTGTATACGGATCACTCGGCTCTTAAATATCTCTTTGCAAAACAAGATGCAAAGCCGAGATTGCTTCGTTGGATTCTCCTCCTCCAAGAATTTGATATCATTATACGTGATAAAAAAGGAGCTGAGAATCTAGCTGCTGATCATCTGTCCAGATTAGAAAACCCTCACCAAGATGTTTTCGAGACACTCAATGCGGTTTCTTTTCGTGGAAATTCTACCACCCCATGGTTTGCTGACTTTGCAAATTACCATGCGGGTAACTTCATTGTGAAAGGGATGTCGACCCAGCAGAAGAACAAATTCTTCAAAGATGTTAAACATTATTTCTGGGACGACCCTTTCTTGTTCAAAATCTGTGCGGATCAAGTCATCCGACGGTGTGTATATGGACAGGAAGCTATTGATATTCTCACAGCTTGCCATGCTGGACCCACCGGGGGCCATCATAATCCAAACTACACCGCCAAAAAGGTGTTTGATTCCAGGTTCTATTGGCCCACAATCTATAAGGATGCCCATGAATTTGTCAAAACCTGTGACGCTTGTCAACGTCATGGAAATATATCTCAAAGGAATGAAATGCCACAAAATGCCATTCAAGTTTGTGAGATATTTGACATATGGGGTATTGATTTTATGGGGCCATTTCCATCGTCTCGTGGAAACAAGTACATACTCGTGGCTGTTGACTATCTGTCAAAATGGGTTGAAGCAAAAGCTTTACCCACCAATGATGCCCGAGTTGTTGTGAAATTTTTGAAATCTCTTTTTGCCAGGTTTGGAACTCCGAGAGCGATAATCAGTGATCATGGTACACATTTTTGTAATGACCAATTTGAAAGAGTCATGCAAAAGTATGGTGTTACCCATCGTCTCTCTACTGCATACCACCCCCAAACAAGTGGGCAGGTGGAAGTTTCAAACCGTGGCATTAAAAGGATTCTTAAAAGGACAGTAGGTGAAAATCGTGCATCCTGGTCGGATAAGCTTGATGACGCACTCTGGGCTTTTCGCACAGCTTACAAAACACCAATTGGGTGTACTCCATACAAGCTAGTGTACGGAAAAGCATGTCATCTTCCGATTGAACTAGAGCACAAGGCTTACTGGGCCTTAAAACATGCAAACTTCGATATACAGACAGCCGGTGATCACAGAAAAGTTCAAATGAATGAACTAAATGAACTTCGTGATCAAGCTTACGAGAACTCTTTGATCTACAAGCAAAAGACAAAGAAGATTCATGACTCCAAGATCAAGAACCGCGTTTTCAACGTTGGTGATCGAGTCCTTCTTTTCAATTCCAGATTGAAGATTTTCTCGGGAAAGCTCAAGTCCCGTTGGTCTGGTCCATTTACTATCGCTAAGGTTTATCCTTATGGTACCGTTGAGTTATCTCAACCCGATGGTCCTAATTTTAAAGTGAATGGTCATCGAGTGAAGCATTACTTTGGAGAGGACATTCCCCCTGTGGTTGTCCCGGATTTACAAACATTCCCCATGAACCAATGAATGCGGGGATCGAGTCAAGCTAGTGACTCGGTAATCAAAAACATTAGCACGCACCATATGGGTTTTCACCCATAATTCTGTCTTCTTTCCCCCTTTCTACCACCCTAGTGTGGGGGAGTTTCCCCACACTGTTGTATATAAAATCAAGTTTAAAAAAAAAAAAAAAAAAAAAAAAAAAAAAAAAAAAATCTTCTTTCTAAATTATGGCCGTAATATTTCCCTTTCACGTTCTTTGTTTCGGCATAACCGCCGGTACTTTGAATATTGAGGGCAATATTCATTTCTAAGTGTGGGGGGGAATTCTCACGAATTTCATATATTATCTACTCAATTCCCCCGTTTTTGGCCAAAAATTTTTTTGGAGTAAGTGTTTTTCACTTACTCAGCTTATGGTTATCAGTCCGCCATGTTTGATAAACAAAAGGATTGGCTAATCCAGGAGCAAACGGCTCTTGGTAAAGATATATCAAATCCGTTTACGGCTTGCAATTTGCCCAAAATTGTATGGTATTCAGCTCACCATATCCTAATTAGTGAAGAGTTGGCTAGCCCGCAAGTTTATGGCTTGTGGTAAAGGCAGTGGAAAATCCATAATTGGTAATCAGCTCACCAAAGATAATTCTGATAATTTATCTAAGAGTTGGCTAGTCCAGAAGGGTACGGCTTCTGGTAAAGACTAATCAAATCCGTTTACAGCTTATGATTTGCTCAAAATCATTTGGTTATCGTTGTACCAAGGTTCTTACTTGAACCGAAACAATTGGCTACTCCAGAAGTGATGGCTTTTGGTAAAGAGTTTTTCAAATCCATCAAGTTTTCTCAAATCATTGCTAGGGACTAGCAATATCTCAGTGTGGGGGATTGATGAGTGTCTAAATACTCATCATTTTTGTATAATCTAAACTGCAAAATCATCTGAAAACACTCAGAAACACATCAAAATGATCAAAATATTACAAATCAGTGTTTTATGAGTTTTAAATGCAAAAATATCAAAATCAGATGAAAAATGTATCAAGTTTGCAAAATTGGCAGTTTTAGTCCCCCAAGTTTTAAAAAGTTGTCAAATCTAGTCCCTGGAATTCAAAATGTGGAATTTTATCATTCAAGGTCCCTAAAATATTCTAAGTTATCAAAAATGATCCTTGAATGATTCTTTGGTCAATTGGCAAGAAAGGTCCCTAAACTTTGGAAAATTGCAAAATTAGTCCTTGGACCTTTGAAAATGGATTTTATGCAAAAAGGGCCCTTGTTCTATAAATGTTTGTCATGTTTGGTCCTTGTGAGAGTTTGGAAAGTTGGCATTTTCAGTCCTTGAGGTTTGGAGAAGTTACACTTTTGGTCCTTGATTATCTACCTAAACCAAACGGACACAACTTTAATACTAAGCCCCAACCCAATAGCTGGCCAATCACATGACCCGGCCTTTTGATATCACCACTCGGTCAAAGAAAGTCAAACCCACCCTTACGCGCCCAAATACCACTACTACTGTAGCTCTTCCTCACAAACACTGAAATCTCAAAAACCAGTCCTGGTTTTCACTCCTTTTTCTCACCCCCCCCCCCCATACTATGTTCCCTCCACATCCTCTAAACAACAAAAACTTTAATTGATTGAACCAAATCCTAATTAATGATAAAACCTGCTCAAGAATTATTTGGCGCCAAAAAGACACTTGTATGGTTTTGATGAGTTTGAGTGATCCAAGGGCTTAGATTTGGTGGGAAAGATTCAGAGGACATCAAGGATGCTGAAAAGTCTATAAAGGAAGGATAGAATGCAATGTATCTATGTATGTAGTATATTTTTAATTTCTTAATATCGTTTTAAGTGTTTTGCAAGTTAAAGTGTAATTTAAAGCTTCTAAGCATTCTGTTGAAGTATTTTAGTGTATTGTAAAGCTTTTCCAATTAGCAATTTCAAGTCTTAACCATTTCTTAAGTTTATGCAAAATTTCATGTTTATGCAAAATCTCATGTTGGTTCAAATGTTGTTGTTTGTTGTTTGAATGGACTGATATAGTACACTTAAGCTCCTAGAAAGCTTAATCAAGCTTTTAGATATCCTAAAATTCAGTTTAGCATCAAAAATCAAAAATCACCAAAAATCCAAATTAAATACTTGAAAAATAAAAAATCACATGGAGAAGGTGTACACAGCTGGAGCAGGGTGAATTATGGATGGCCTTGGGTTAGTAGCTTAGTGGTAAGCTTATAGGGGTGTTCACTGGTTCTGATTCTCAGTTTTGAGCTTGGAAGCTTTTGTAAGCCCTTTTGATCAATTTGGCATTTTACTGTTGTAATTGTTAATTAGCTTATATTTCTGTGTTTTCTTGTTCATTAGTCTTAGTTAAGTTTAATTGAGTGGTAAAATTAGTTTGTTGCTCCTTTAAATTTGTAGTTTGTGAAATTTAGTTTTTACAGTCAAAACTGCATCTTAGTCATTTCTTAGTTTATTGTGAAAATTGTTGTTGTTTAAGGTTTCATTAGTTCTAACAAATGTTCTTATAAGGTCTGAAATCTAGTTCATGGTCTAAATTTGTGATTAGCCTTAAAAATCTTCAAAACAGTTTCAATAAGGTCTGTTTGGAATTGCTAGTTTGATCTGTATCAAGTCTTGTTTGTGTTGTTGTTTGTGCTAGCTTTGTGTCACATAAGTGTTCTATATCTCATCTCAGTCAAGAAAACTAGTTCTCCTTTGGTGAAAAGTCAAAAATGCTTTGGATCATGCTTTATGTGTCCACTGTTGGAATTTATTGATCTATGATCATTGTTTTGTGTTCACAAGTTGTTTATCTGGTTCAAATCAGTCTTAACATACCTTGTAACATCACATTCAGTGCTTAGAATCAGATTAAAGTTCATATAAGTCAAACCTCTAGTTTAAGTCAAAAGTCAATATTTTCATTTGGGTCGATTTTGAATAAAATAGATATTTTCTCTGTGTGCTTAATACTATGTTTTAGCTTAAAAGCTCTTAGGGTATTAAAATTTGGTTGCTAAACAAAAATACAAAAATGCTAGTTCTCTATTTCTCAGCTTTTTAAGTGCTTAATTTATTGCTTTTTGTGGACACCTGTCTGAGATAACTGTCCTGTGCACAGTTGGTTGGTCCATATTGATAAGCTCACATAGATCTTATAAATTGCTCAATTCTTGTAATTTTTGGTTCTTTGGAAAGCCAACCTGGTCACCTTGAAGTCTCAAGCTTAATTTTTCACATTTGAGCTTGTTAGCCAGGGCTGCTAGTAGCTTAAAGTTTGTCCCATTTTCTGTTTTTCATCACAAATAGCCAAGTGCTTATTTGCTTGTTTATAGATTATCAGTGTGCTTTTATGTCTCTTTTAGCTTTATTTTAGTTCATCTAGCTGGTTTACATCTACTTTGAGCTTTTGTTTCAACTTGTGAGCTTGTTTGAGCTTATTTCACCAAATAAGCTCAAAAGCACCACTGTTGGCCAATAAGCTTGTCTAAACAGCTTATTTCAAGTTTGTAATTTTTTTGTCTTTATTAAAGTTTCATATAATCAGTATTAAAGTAGTTCTCAAAAAGAAAATCCAGAAAAAGGTCAATTAAAAAACAGTGATAGCATTATTTAATAGTTTTAGCTTTTTGATTTTTCTTTTTAGCTTATTAATAAGCAAATCTTGTTTTTCTATTTTTCTTTGTTTTCTGTCATCATATAGTATTTTTAGAAAAAGTTTCAGATTTTTCTCTATCTTTTTAGTATTTATTATAATTTTAAATAGTTAAAAATAGTAATTAATTAGTAATAAATAATTAAAAAGTAGAAAAAATATATTTTCTGTTTTAAAATTAGTTTTATCATATTTTAGATTTTTCAAAGTTAAAATTTTATTTTTCCAAGTTTATTTTATATTTTCTAGTATTTAAGTGTATTTTAAATAATAATTAATTAGTAATAATTAAATAAAAAGTGTGAAAAATATATTTTTAATTTTAAAATTAGTTTTATAGTATTTTAGATTTTTCTGAATCATAAGTTTATTTTTCTAACCGTATTTCCTATTTTCTTTTATTTTAGAGTATTTATTAATAGTTAAAATAAGTTTTTAATTAATAATAATTAATTAAATAGTGTTAAAAATAATTTTCTTTTTCTAATAATTTTCTTTTATTTTTAGGATTTGAAAAATGTTATTTTCATATTTTTAGGTCTTTTATTTCTTAGATTTCACTTTTTATTTTGTACGTATACGTAGTTTTTAAACGTAAGTTTTACGTTTCTTTTATCTGATTGCTGTGCTTTCCAGTTCTGTATCCAATTCCATTCCAATCAATCAGTAGTGTAATAATTCATCAAAACCTTTACTGATCACTATCCTTAGTGATCACTCTATCGTCTGATCAAGTGTCTGCACACCATTGAGTCTCCGTGGGACTTAACGACCCGGGAATTCATTGTATTCTCTGATCTTCATTGTATTTGTGTTTAATCAGTTTTAAGTCCGTTACGGTTAGCCATTCACAAGTGGCTAGCTTGTGTGATTGGACTTGACTGTATTCAGCACAATCAGTTATCCACCACGAGCCAACAAAACAAACCAAATCAAATCATATATCCATAGTAGCCTGTAGTAACCATTGTATTCGGAGGGGTGACCTCGGAATACCAAACCAATAGGAGGGGAGTCCTCAAGTAGCCAATGGAGTGATCAGCTCCCAATATGTGAGGGGGTGTATTGCACACACGCACCACATCACCAAAACAATATATCAATATCAATACAATACAATACAAATCTAGGATGCATCCATACGCCCCTGCAAAACAATAGTGGCCATACAATATATCTGAAGCGCGCATAATCAATACAAAATAGGAACGGTGTGGAACATCACTCAACCACACTAAAGTCATGCCATTGGTGCATCAATGACACGGACATGGAACCCCCATGCCTAGTTAATGGCTCGGGTATCAACTGACATGTCGAAGTGTATAGTATAGAGATCAATCAATATCAAAGGTCCAATATTAGCAGTTCACAAATCAAATCAATCATCCAATATCAATGGTTCAAATAGCAAATGATCAATATCAAAGGTTCAATAGCAAGAGGGGTTAATAGCAAAGGTTCAATATCAAATTGGCAATAGATCAAAGATGCAAAGGGATCATGAGAAACCTTATGTGAAAGGTAAGAATATCTGTACCTTATTCGAAGCAATCAACAATGAAAGTAAAGTCAAGAAAGGAGATCAATCGCGTCGCCCGGAACCTATATGAATTAGATAACGTTCTATAAGAATCAGATCACTCGTTTAAGACGGCTTTTCATTTTTAGCAAGTTTCCCATTTTAGTAATCTTTCCATTTTAAGTACTTTCTATTTTAGGAAACTTTCTATTTTAGGCAGGTTTCTATTTTTAGTAACTTTCCAGAAATAGCAGATTTCCATAATTAGTAACTTTCTAAAAATAGCAGGTTTCCATATTTAGTAAGTTTCCATAATTAGCAGGTTTAGTTACTTATCTAAAGTTAAATAATGAAAATGAGTATTATTATGATTTAAGGATCATTTATGACAAGTTACAAGAGTTTAGGGTTTAAAATGTCAAATATGCAAAGTATAGGGTTAAAAGTGTAAATATAGTAAGTTTACTCATTTTACTCATTTAATCCATTTAGTTAGTATATTAACAAGTTAATCCATCAAGTTTCATAATTTACAAAACAACCCCTTTCATTTTATTAAATCGACATAAACATTATAAACCCTAGTTTTAGGTTATAGTTAATGTATCCGTTCTAAACCATTTTAGCTCGATTACTACAAGATTACATGACTCCTTATGTGATACCATTTTTAATTCGAGACACCCTCCCCCAAAATCAATTTGTACGCCCCTTATTGAAAACACACTCGTAAATCATTCGTTATCAATTCCAAAGATCAAATACGTAATCACATAATTCATAAGCTCATTTAATCCCTTCAATAAATTCAATATGTGTCGACATATGAAAGACCTAAAATCAGTTTCATATTCATATTACATGCCTTATTCGAATTATAGATATTAAGATTCAAGGTTTTATGTATTCATGTTTCATCATTTCATGTGACAACGTATTCATGATTTTATGTGATCCATTTTTATATTACAAGCCCTAGAAACATATATGTGCCACGAATTGATCATGGAAAACAAGGAGGAAAAGATTTGAGATGATGATACGTTACCCTAGTAGCGTGTACGAGACAAGAAAACAAGAATCAAACCAACACGATCAAACCAAGCCTCCTTGGCTATACCAAACCCCACGGCTACAATAACAACCCACGACCTAGCTTTCTTTTCGAGCCAAACACGATCACCACGTCCACCAATCAATCACACACGATCACGAGCCTCCTAGGAACCTTTGTTTGTATGATTTTCGGATGATAATGATGAAAATTTTAGGGTGCCGCCACTTAGGATGAGAGAAGGAGAGACTTAGGGTTTCTTTGAGTTTTTGAAATGAAATGGAAATGATAAATGAGAGTTTAATGATAATTGATATGGTGACTCAATTTGAAGCCTATATGGCCGGCCATCAAAGTGAACAAAAGACCAAATTTGAGACTTTCCATGCTTATCATTTTACAATGTATGTAGTCCTCTTTCAAGTCTAGATTAATTGTGTACACATTGGAATGTTTATGTGGTACTTAGAGTTTATTTATTTATGTTCCTTTAAATTCATAGCATAAGTTAATTACTTTCATATTGTGTGAATATTATTGATGATATAATTTGTTAAACGATGTTGACGTGTTTCCCGAGTTGGTAAAATTTTAAGTTTGAGGGCAAAATTGTCATTTCAAGCGATTTGAGATTTTAGGGTTTTACAACTCTTCCCCTCTAAAAAGAAAATTTTCGTCCTCGAAAATTGAAAAGGAAACGAAGCAATAAACGAAGACATACCCGATGATGAAAAGAAATGTGGATAACTAGCTCGCATAGATTCCTCGGTCTCCCAGGTAGCTTCACGCTCTGGGTGATTCTTCCAAAGAATCTTAACAAGCGGAATTACTTTGTTTCTCATGACTCGATCTTGCCGATCCAAAATAGCTTCGGGTTCCTCCGAATGAGACATATCAGGCTGAATCCGATCAAACGGATATGATGCTACATGCAAAGGATGGTAGTTGTATCCCCTCAAAAGAGATACATGAAAAACGTCGTGCACATGTGATAACTGCGGCGGAAGAGCCAAACGATAAGAAACCTCTCCGATGCGCTCGAGAATCTCAAACGGCCCAATAAACGAGAACTGAGTTTCCCTTTAATTCCAAAAATTTTAACACCCCGAAAAGGCGACACTTTCAGAAACACCCGATCACCAATCTGAAACTCCAAATCACGACGATGTTTATCTGCATAACTCTTTTGCCGCGTACGAGCATCCTTCAACTTCTCCCTAGCAACTGCCACCTTCTCATTAGTGATCTCAATAATCTCAGGCCCCTCAATCAAACGCTCACCTACTTCGTCCCAACAAATAGGTGCTCTACATTTCCTCCCATATAACAGTTCATAAGGTGCAGCCTTGATGCTAGCATGCCAACTATTGTTGTAGGCAAACTCCACCAAGCATAAATACTCATCCCAACTCCCGGTCCACTCTAAAGCACATGCCCGCAACATGTCTTCCAATGTCTGGATGGTCCTCTCCGACTGACCATCTGTCTGAGGATGAAACGCCGTACTGAACTTAAGACGAGTACCCCAAGCCTTATGCAAACTCTTCCAAAAACGAGACGTGAAACGAGGATCTCTATCTGACACAATCGCTGTTGGGGTACCATGAAGTCGAACAATCTCTCGCTGAAAAATCTCTGCTAAGTTACAAACACGATCAGACATACGAATGGGTAAGAAATGAGCAGACTTGGTTAGCCGATCAACGACCACCCAAATCGCATCATGTCTTTTACGAGTGAGAGGTAAACCGGTGACAAAATCCATAGCAATCTCTTCCCACTTCCAAGTAGGAATCTCCAATGGCTGAAGTAGACCACTAGCCCGCTGATGCTCTATCTTGACCTGCTGACATGTCATACACTTAGAAACATACAAAGCCACATCCTGTTTCATGCCATTCCACCAGAAATGCTGCTTAAGATCTCGGTACATCTTAGTAGAACCCGGATGAATAGTGAATGGAGAACTGTGAGCTTCAGACAACACCGTTTCACGCAAATCAGGATCATTCAGAACACAAAGCCGGTCACCAACCATACCACACCAGAGCTATCAACCCGAAACTCCGATTGTTTCCCTTCCTCAATGTTCTGAACAATAGACCAAAGCTCACCGTCATCCTTCTGAGCTTCCTTGATCCGCAAAATGATGTTGGACTCCACCTTCATACTAGCCCAATAACCATCATAACCCCGGAAACAAAATTCCACATCCATAAGCTCAAGATCGTGAAGAACCCTGGGTTCAATCTCCAAACTAGCAATCATGCCCAACTTTCGGCTTAGTGCATCTGCAACCACATTAGCCTTACCCGGATGATACTGGATGTTCGTGTCATAATCCTTAAGAAGCTCTAGCCATCTCCGCTGTCTCATATTGAGCTCCTTTTGTGTGAATATATACTTTAAACTTTTGTGGTCAGTAAAATATCACACGACTCACCGTACAAGTAATGCCTCCAAATCTTGAGGGCAAAAACAATCGCAGCCAACTCCAAGTCATGCGTGGGATAATTCTCCTCATACGATTTCAATTGCCTCGAAGCATAGGCAATCACCTTACCATGCTGCATCAATACACAACCCAACCCTTTCTTAGACGCGTCGCTATAAATCTGAAAACCTCCGGAACCCGATGGAAGTGTCAAAACAGGCGCAGTAACCAACCTCCGTTTCAACTCCTCAAAACTCTGTTCACGCTCCTCCGTCCATTCAAACTTTTCTCCTTTCCTCATCAATTGCGTCAAAGGTAACGCCAATTTAGAGAAACCCTCAACGAAACGACGGTAATAACCAGCAAGCCCCAGGAAACTCCTAATCTCCGTCACAGTAGTAGGTCTCGGCCATTTTGTGATAGCCTCTACCTTAGATGTGTCCATCTTGATACCATCAGCAGACACAACGTGACCAAGGAAAGCAACTTGGCTCAGCCAGAATTCACACTTAGAGAATTTTGCATACAACTTCTGCTGTCGAACAACCTCCAATACAATACGAAGATGCTGCTCGTGCTCGGCCTCACTCCTAGAATACACAAGGATGTCATCGATGAAGACGATTACAAATTTATCGAGGTACTCATGGAAAACACGATTCATAAGATCCATAAAGACGGCAGGCGCATTAGTCAAACCAAATGGCATAACCAGAAACTCATAATGGCCATAACGAGTACGAAACGCTGTCTTAGGAACATCTTGCTCCTTCACACGTAATTGATGATAACCAGACCTCAGATCAATCTTAGAAAAGAATTTGGCGCCTTGCAATTGGTCAAACAAGTCGTCGATGCGAGGAAGGGGATAACGGTTACGAATAGTGATACGGTTCAGCTCGCGGTAGTCAATACACAATCTCATACTCCCATCTTTCTTCTTAACAAATAACACTGGTGCACCCCAAGGTGAAACACTGGGTCTAATAAAGCCGTTCTCCAAAAGTTCTTGCAACTGTTCTTTTAACTCTTTCAATTCAATCGGTGCCATTCGGTAAGGAGCTTTAGATATAGGTTCGGCTCCAGGAATCAAATCAATGCCAAATTCAACTTCCCTAGCCGGAGGAATGCCAGGAAGTTCATCAGGGAAAACGTCAGAGAATTCGCGCACCACAGAAAGACTTTCAATAGTCAGAACTTTCGAAGAAGTATCTTTGATGGATGCCAGAAAACCAAGGCAACTATGAGAAATGAGAGTGTGGGCTTTCATAGCCGAGATGATCTTAACCGACTTGAGTGGTTGAGCACCATGGTATACAAAATCAGGATGATGAACATTACCCAAGATAACATTACGAGCATGACAATCAATGGTAGCCCTATGCAAGGCCAACCAGTCTATACCCAATATAATATCAAAATCAGACATATCCAGAGGAAGTAGATTAGCCGAACGAATACCATCATCGAAACGTAGAGGACAGTTCACATATTCGTGATCAATAAGTATATGATTTTTCATAGGGGTTGATATAGATAACTGATTCATTAGTGGTGTTGGAGATAATTTGAGCTTCTTAGCAAAGTTTAACGATAGGATAGAATGTGTCCCGCCAGTATCAAACAAAACAAAAGCAGTGGAATCACCAAAATAAATAGTGCCAGTAATAGTACTTGACGCCTTATCTGCCTGATCTCGAGTGACTGAATACACTCGTCCAGTGGTGGGAGGTGGTTTGATGTAGTTCGAAGGAGTAGCCGATGCCTGTTTGGGGCAGTCCTTCACCCTATGATCTGTCTCCCCACAATGATAACAACCTTCGGTAATCCTACGACAAACACCTGGGTGCGCCTTACCGCACGTAACACACTTGGGAGGAGGAGGTAGCACCTCAGAAGTCCTCCTCTGGGAAGAAGATGTCGCTGAACGATCATGATAAGTGCTGCGAGATGACTGATCTCGATGCTGTCTCTGAAAGCTGCCACTCTGACCCCGACGATCATCACCCGATCTATCAAATCTTCGCTGATTGCCCTGCGGTCTCGAGTCATAGCTACGGTCGTGCCGACCTCTAACTCCCTGTGCCTGGTCCTGACGACCCCTCTGATCGGAACTGTGGTCCTGACGACCCCTGGAATCCTGAGTATGGTCATGTCGACCCCGAGAATGAATACGATCCCCATCCCTGTTCCTCTTGTTGTAACCCTGTTCCTCATGCAATAACTCTATGTTGCGGGCAGCATCCGCAACTGCAGCCACCTCCGCATACTCGGTATTAATCACCCTGTCCAACACCCAATTCTTTAACCCCCATTTGAACTTACGAGCCTGACGACGAGCATCTCCAGCAACAGCAGTACCTACAAACCCGACCATCCTCATAAATCGCTTGCATATACTCGTGAGAATTTTCCTTCTCCAGCTGATGTATGGCTTCGTACTCCCTTTCGTATCGCTGCTGTTCTGACTCAGGGAAATACTGTTTGTAGAAGATGTCCCTGAAGGTATTCCAAGTACAAGTATCAATAAAGTTCTCTTCTTTGGACAAGAGATAGGCCTTCCACCAGTTTAGGGCATCACCCTCGAATTTGAAGGTAGCAAGCCGGGTTTTCACCTCATCACCACAACCCATCACATTGAAAAGCTTTTCCATGTGTGTAATCCAGTCCTCCGCATCATTAGATGAAGCTGCCGAGCGAAAAGGAAGTGGCTTAAGTTTGTTGAAGCGTTCGATCCAAACATGAATGGGTGTAGGTGGGTTAGCACCCCCACCATTATCCCCACCAGAAGAGCTAGCACCATTCCGAACGTTATTAGTGATGGTAGCAACGATCTCGGCATAGCAGTGGCCAGAGCGCGTGCAATCAAAGCTTCGAAGTTAGGATGTCCATCCCCGTTGTCGTCGCTGTTCCTTCGAGTTTGGACCATCTGAAGAGTTCATTAAACGATTAGCAAAGGTTATGAATAGGATGAAGATCATGAACGAAAACGATGATAATGAACCTAGAATCTACCCAAACCTTCACCAATCAAATCTTAAGCTCTACGGGTTAACGCTTAGGGTCCATATGTCACAGGTCCTGACTACAAGTCGTAAACCTGGGCTCTGATACCATAATTGTAACACCCCAACCCGATAAGGGTAGAAGTATCACATTTATGGTGCCAAATCAGAACAATACATATAAACCATGCAAGCGGAAGTCTTATAATAATAATCAAAAGGGTAACAAGTTCAACACGACTTGAACGGTACAAAAGTTCCAAAAGATGTCCAAAAGAAATGAAGCGATACAAAGTCTAAGTCTCCAAAACAAATAACAATGGTAATCAAAGTCTAAGATAACTAAGGCAAGTCCTCAAAAGCATCCTACTCTCAATCCCAAGAAAAGCCCCAGCTCCTAGCTTAATAACCTGCTACAGGAAAAGAAACGCGGCTGAGCTTAAAAGCCCAGTGAACAGATATAACAATACAAAAGCAATAATGGAACCGAAGGCAAGATAAATACTATAAGAATGATATGAAGCAATAAAGAGTAGGTAAATGAAACAAAAGAAAGGAAGGTCAGTTATTGATGAGTGTCTAAATACTCATCATTTTTGTATAATCTAAACTGCAAAATCATCTGAAAACACTCAGAAACACATCAAAATGATCAAAATATTACAAATCAGTGTTTTATGAGTTTTAAATGCAAAAATATCAAAATCAGATGAAAAATGTATCAAGTTTGCAAAATTGGCAGTTTTAGTCCCCCAAGTTTTAAAAGGTTGTCAAATCTAGTCCCTGGAATTCAAAATGTGGAATTTTATCATTCAAGGTCCCTAAAATATTCTAAGTTATCAAAAATGATCCTTGAATGATTCTTTGGTCAATTGGAAAGAAAGGTCCCTAAACTTTGGAAAATTGCAAAATTAGTCCTTGGACCTTTGAAAATGGATTTTATGCAAAAAGGGCCCTTGTTCTATAAATTTTTGTCATGTTTGGTCCTTGTGAGAGTTTGGAAAGTTGGCATTTTCAGTCCTTGAGGTTTGGAGAAGTTACACTTTTGGTCCTTGATTATCTACCTAAACCAAACGGACACAACTTTAATACTAAGCCCCAACCCAATAGCTGGCCCAATCACATGACCCAGCCTTTTGATATCACCACTCGGTCAAAGAAAGTCAAACCCACCCTTACGCGCCCAAATACCACTACTATTGTAGCTCTTCCTCACAAACACTGAAATCTCAAAAACCAGTCCTGGTTTTCACTCCTTTTTCTCACATACTATGTTCCCTCCACATCCTCTAAACAACAAAAACTTTAATTGATTGAACCAAATCCTAATTAATGATAAAACCTGCTCAAGAATTGTTTGGCGCCAAAAAGACACTTGTATGGTTTTGATGAGTTTGAGTGATCCAAGGGCTTAGATTTGGTGGGAAAGATTCAGAGGACATCAAGGATGCTGAAAAGTCTATAAAGGAAGGATAGAATGCAATGTATCTATGTATGTAGTATATTTTTAATTTCTTAATATCGGTTTAAGTGTTTTGCAAGTTAAAGTGTAATTTAAAGCTTCTAAGCATTCTGTTGAAGTATTTTAGTGTATTGTAAAGCTATTCCAATTAGCAATTTCAAGTCTTAACCATTTCTTAAGTTTATGCAAAATTTCATGTTTATGCAAAATCTCATGTTGGTTCAAATGTTGTTGTTTGTTGTTTGAATGGACTGATATAGTACACTTAAGCTCCTAGAAAGCTTAATCAAGCTTTTAGATATCCTAAAATTCAGTTTAGCATCAAAAATCAAAAATCACCAAAAATCCAAATTAAATACTTGAAAAATAAAAAATCACATGGAGAAGGTGTACACAGCTGGAGCAGGGTGAATTATGGATGGCCTTGGGTTAGTAGCTTAGTGGTAAGCTTATAGGGGTGTTCACTGGTTCTGATTCTCAGTTTTGAGCTTGGAAGCTTTTGTAAGCCCTTTTGATCAATTTGGCATTTTACTGTTGTAATTGTTAATTAGCTTATATTTCTGTGTTTTCTTGTTCATTAGTCTTAGTTAAGTTTAATTGAGTGGTAAAATTAGTTTGTTGCTCCTTTAAATTTGTAGTTTGTGAAATTTAGTTTTTACAGTCAAAACTGCATCTTAGTCATTTCTTAGTTTATTGTGAAAATTGTTGTTGTTTAAGGTTTCATTAGTTCTAACAAATGTTCTTATAAGGTCTGAAATCTAGTTCATGGTCTAAATTTGTGATTAGCCTTAAAAATCTTCAAAACAGTTTCAATAAGGTCTGTTTGGAATTGCTAGTTTGATCTGTATCAAGTCTTGTTTGTGTTGTTGTTTGTGCTAGCTTTGTGTCACATAAGTGTTCTATATCTCATCTCAGTCAAGAAAACTAGTTCTCCTTTGGTGAAAAGTCAAAAATGCTTTGGATCATGCTTTATGTGTCCACTGTTGGAATTTATTGATCTATGATCATTGTTTTGTGTTCACAAGTTGTTTATCTGGTTCAAATCAGTCTTAACATACCTTGTAACATCACATTCAGTGCTTAGAATCAGATTAAAGTTCATATAAGTCAAACCTCTAGTTTAAGTCAAAAGTCAATATTTTCATTTGGGTCGATTTTGAATAAAATAGATATTTTCTCTGTGTGCTTAATACTATGTTTTAGCTTAAAAGCTCTTAGGGTATTAAAATTTGGTTGCTAAACAAAAATACAAAAATGCTAGTTCTCTATTTCTCAGCTTTTTAAGTGCTTAATTTATTGCTTTTTGTGGACACCTGTCTGAGATAACTGTCCTGTGCACAGTTGGTTGGTCCATATTGATAAGCTCACATAGATCTTATAAATTGCTCAATTCTTGTAATTTTTGGTTCTTTGGAAAGCCAACCTGGTCACCTTGAAGTCTCAAGCTTAATTTTTCACATTTGAGCTTGTTAGCCAGGGCTGCTAGTAGCTTAAAGTTTGTCCCATTTTCTGTTTTTCATCACAAATAGCCAAGTGCTTATTTGCTTGTTTATAGATTATCAGTGTGCTTTTATGTCTCTTTTAGCTTTATTTTAGTTCATCTAGCTGGTTTACATCTACTTTGAGCTTTTGTTTCAACTTGTGAGCTTGTTTGAGCTTATTTCACCAAATAAGCTCAAAAGCACCACTGTTGGCCAATAAGCTTGTCTAAACAGCTTATTTCAAGTTTGTAATTTTTTTGTCTTTATTAAAGTTTCATATAATCAGTATTAAAGTAGTTCTCAAAAAGAAAATCCAGAAAAAGGTCAATTAAAAAACAGTGATAGCATTTATTTAATAGTTTTAGCTTTTTGATTTTTCTTTTTAGCTTATTAATAAGCAAATCTTGTTTTTCTATTTTTCTTTGTTTTCTGTCATCATATATTATTTTTTTAAAAAGTTTCAGATTTTTCTCTATCTTTTTAGTATTTATTATAATTTTAAATAGTTAAAAATAGTAATTAATTAGTAATAAATAATTAAAAAGTAGAAAAAATATATTTTCTGTTTTAAAATTAGTTTTATCATATTTTAGATTTTTCAAAGTTAAAATTTTATTTTTCCAAGTTTATTTTATATTTTCTAGTATTTAAGTGTATTTAAATAATAATTAATTAGTAATAATTAAATAAAAAGTGTGAAAAATATATTTTTAATTTTAAAATTAGTTTTATAGTATTTTAGATTTTTCTGAATCATAAGTTTATTTTTCTAACCGTATTTCCTATTTTCTTTTATTTTAGAGTATTTATTAATAGTTAAAATAAGTTTTTAATTAATAATAATTAATTAATTAGTGTTAAAAATAATTTTCTTTTTCTAATAATTTTCTTTTATTTTTAGGATTTGAAAAATGTTATTTTCATATTTTTAGGTCTTTTATTTCTTAGATTTCACTTTTTATTTTGTACGTATACGTAGTTTTTAAACGTAAGTTTTACGTTTCTTTTATCTGATTGCTGTGCTTTCCAGTTCTGTATCCAATTCCATTCCAATCAATCAGTAGTGTAATAATTCATCAAAACCTTTACTGATCACTATCCTTAGTGATCACTCTATCGTCTGATCAAGTGTCTGCACACCATTGAGTCTCCGTGGGACTTAACGACCCGGGAATTCATTGTATTCTCTGATCTTCATTGTATTTGTGTTTAATCAGTTTTAAGTCCGTTACGGTTAGCCATTCACAAGTGGCTAGCTTGTGTGATTGGACTTGACTGTATTCAGCACAATCAAATTTTGGCGCCGCTGCCGGGGAGGCTTTAGCGTGTGTTTAGCCATTTTTCAGACCCATTCTTGCACATAACCCATCATTTGTAAAAAGTTTTTGTAAAGTTATAAGAAAATCAAAAAGTCATTAACACTTTTCCTAAAGTGTTAAAACACCAAAAAAATATAAAACAACAAAACAATTGTAGCGTTTTCTATCTTGTATTGTCTTTAAGGTGATTCTTAAAACGGTGCGATTTGGTTAAACGGGACGATAACAAAAATATTGTCCAAAAGTTTTTGAACCCATTTGCACAAATCTTACCTACGTCTTTTCAGTGGTACTTAATTTATACATAAAAATCAACCACCGCAAATCAAGGCAGTGCAGTACCTAACTGGGGGTGCGACCATAATAAGTTCCCGAACATCAGATTTCAAACTTGCCTTTGTGTCACTTGTGATTTGGTGTACCTTTTTCAAAGAAGCCATTTCATTTGTGATTATTGGTTAAGTTCACTTGTTGTTTTGCCTCATTTGTTTTGAAAATTGATTTTTATACGTAGTGCATGCGCACTCGTTCTTCCAGTTCTACAAGTCCACTTTCTGAACTTGGAAACATTCCTCGTAGACGTAGAGGACGTTCAGCTCCTTCAGCCGTGACTGAGGAACGTCTACCACCACCACCTCATGTCGAAATGGCAGAAGACAAACCAATGAATGAGCTTCTCCAAGCACCCATCGAGGGTTACGGAGATGCCATTGTTGTCCCAGCCATCGTGGCTGACACTTTCGAGCTCAAAACCGGGTTGCTTAATCTAGTAACCCAAAGCCAATTCTATGGTTTTGAGCGGGATGATCCTCATGCACACATTCGATGGTTTAACAAGATTGCATCTACCATCAAATACAAGAATGTCCCACATGAAGCTATCAAGCTTCTTCTGTTCCCATTTTCTCTAGAAGGACAAGCCCGGAATTGGCTTGAGAAACAACCCCCTCGTTCTATAGAGACATGGGAAGATCTTGTCACCAAGTTCGTTAACGAGTTCTATCCTCCATCCCGAACCACAAGTCTTAAGAATGAGATAATGAAATTTTCTCAGAGATTTGATGAATCATTCGGGGAGGCATGGGATCGTTACAAAGAGTTGCTCCGCAAGTGTCCGCATCACGGTTTTACCGAGTTAATGCAAATGGATACTTTCTACAATGGTCTCAATCAGACCAATCAAGACTCTTTGAATGCCTCCGCGGGAGGTAATTTCCTGAGCAAGACCACAAAAGAGGCCTTGCAAATCATTGAGAACAAATCTCAGGTCCGTCCTTTCAGAGCAAAGACATATCAGTCTCATGCTGGACCGTCTTCTTCTTCATCCCCCTTGAGTAAATCTAGCACCGATGCTAAGATTGATAAACTCACAGACATTGTTCAGGCTTTGGTTCTTGCTAACCAGAAGAAAGTGACCTTCACTCAGACACCAACACATGCTGAAGTGAAGAAAGTTGAGAGTTGTGTCACTTGTGGTGGTCCTCATGCTTACTACAATTGTACTACCACCGATGGTAGTCCTTTTGAAGCCAATGCTCTAGCCGGTAGTTCACAACAAGGAGGTAATCAATACCGTCCTCAAAATGAACCACACTACCGCGCTAACACTAATCAGGCACCACCCGGTTTTAACCAGAATCATAACATGCAAAACCGGAATCAGAACCAACCAAGAATGAACCAAGGTTATCAAAACCAAGGTAATTTCTATCCTGGACCCAATCAAGGTTTCCAACATCAAGGAAACCTTCATCAAAACAATTTCAATCGAGGGAATCAATTTCATGGGAATATGAATCCTAATCAAGGGAATTTTGGCTATAATCAAAACATACGGCCTCAAATTATCCCTCCAGCTCCTCCCGTCATTACTCCTCCAGGACCATCATCTGATGAGTTACTGAAGCAGTTCATGAAATCCCAAGATGAAATGAACAGGTTGTTGGTCAGTCAGATCGCTGATCTTAAGAAGTCTTTAAATGATCGACCCTCGGGCTCAGGTACTTTACCGAGCAACACGATCGCTAACCCGAGGGGCGATGCCAAGGCGATCACAACCAGAAGTGGTGTTTCATATGATGGACCTGCTGTTCCTACTACCTCTTCTTCTTCTTCTCTTCCAAAGGTAGTGGAAAGCGAACCTCCAAAACACAATGGACCTACGACTCCTATGCCTCCTCCACCAGTGGCAATGAGTCAAGTTACCAAGGAAACAACAGACAAAGTGCATTATTCAAGTCCACGAAGTACCGCACACGTCCTACCTTCGGTAGTCCAACCTCAAGTGGTCCAGAAACCCAAGTCAAATCAAGGAGTTGTTTTTGAACCTCCTGTAGCTCCTGTTGAAAATCAGAAATCCAAATCTTCTATTCCTTACCCATCACGTTTGAATGAGCAAAAGCTCCGTGAGAAAGCTAGTCATCAAATGGATAAATTTTTCCAAATTTTCCAAGAATTACATTTTCACATAAGCTTTGCGGATGCTATCATGTTGATGCCCAAGTTCGCATCGACTCTCAAGCACATGTTAAGCAATAAGGAAAAGCTGTTTGAAATGGCAAAAACTCCTCTGAATGAGAACTGCTCAGCAGTTATTCTAAAAAAGCTTCCAGAAAAACTTGGAGATCCTGGGAAATTTCTCTTACCTTGTGTATTCCCAGGGATGGTTGAATGCTTTGCCCTAGCAGATCTTGGTGCAAGCATAAACCTTATGCCTTATTCAGTGTGGAAGAAACTTTCTCTTCCGGAACTTACTCCTACATGCATGACTCTCGAGCTTGCAGATCGTTCCATATCCCGTCCTCTTGGCATTGCTGAGGACGTATTTGTGAAAGTAGGAAAGTTCCATTTTCCAGCTGACTTCGTGGTTGTTGATTTTGATGCCGATCATCGGGTTCCTCTCATTGTTGGTCGAGGATTCCTGAGAATGGGCCGTGCTCTCATAGATGTATTTGAGCAAGAAATCACATTGCGTGTTGGTAATGAAGTTGTCACCTTCAACCTTGACCAAACTTCGAGGTACTCCGCAAATTATGATTCTGAGTCGGTTAACCGAATAGATATCATCGATGTTGCTTCTGAAGAGTACTCTCAAGAAGTTCTTGGTTATTCTCAGAATTCTGTGAGTGGGGATTCCATCACATCTTCTCAGCCTATCATAGCCAATTCTACTCCTTCCCTCACTCCGTTTGAGGGAAGCAACTTCATCTTAGATGAGATTGAAGCATACTTGGCTAGTGATTCTGTACCTTGGGAAATTGATCACGCTCCTATTGATATTGAAGGGGATATACTTCTTATTGAGAAGTTGCTCAATGATGATCCATCATTGACCCCTCATCCTAGTGATTCAATTCCTAATGAGATTAATCTGGAGGGAGATATTCTTCTTAAGAAGTTGTTAAATCAGGACACTTCTCCTCTTCTCCCTCCCATCAAACTTCATAACAAGGAAGTTAAGTCAGTTGAGAAAACTGAAGAATTTCCTGAGGTTGAGCTTAAGGACTTACCTCCTCATCTCGAGTATGCATTTCTTGAAGGTGATGATAAATTACCAGTCATTATTGCTAGAGATTTGAGTAAAGATGAAAAAGCTGCTCTCATAAAAATCTTGAAGTCACATAAGCAAGCAATTGCTTGGAAACTCTCTGACATCAAAGGTATAAACCCTGAGTTTTGTACTCATAAAATCTTGATGGAGGATGACTTTAAACCAGCAGTTCAACATCAGAGACGAGTGAATCCAAAAATCCATGATGTTATCAAACAAGAGGTTATCAAACTTCTTGATGCAGGATTGATTTACCCGATCTCAGATAGTCCTTAGGTCAGCCCAATTCATTGTGTTCCGAAAAAGGGTGGCATTACTGTTATCACAAATGAAGATAACGAGTTAATTCCAACTCGATTGGTTACGAGATGGCGTGTTTGCATTGACTATCGTAAGTTGAATGCGCCACCCGTAAAGACCATTTTCCTCTACCCTTCATGGACCAGATGCTTGAGAGATTAGCAGGGAACGAATACTATTGTTTCCTTGATGGTTTCTCGGGATACTTTCAGATCCCTATTGATCCACAGGATCAAGAGAAGACCACATTCACTTGCCCATACGGAACTTTTGCCTATAGACGTATGCCTTTTGGCCTATGTAATGCTCCTGGCACGTTCCAACGATGTATGATGGCCATTTTCCACGACATGATCGGGGAAACAATGGAGGTGTTTATGGATGATTTCTCGGTCATTGGGGATTCGTTTCAAACATGTCTCTCCCATCTAGATAAAATGCTAAAACGGTGTGAAGACACCAATCTTTGTCTAAACTGGGAGAAAAGCCACTTTATGGTTAAAGAAGGCATAGTCCTTGGCCATAAAATTTCAAAAAATGGGATTGAGGTAGATAGAGCAAAAGTTGATGTTATTGCTAAGCTACCTCATCCTACTACCGTCAAAGGCATTAGGAGCTTTTTAGGTCATGCCGGTTTCTATCGTAGATTCATACAAGATTTTTCCAAAATCGCCCGGCCTATGACCCATCTTCTTGAAAAGGATGCTCCTTTTATCTTCTCACCCGCGTGCATAGAAGCTTTTGAAACATTGAAGAAAAAGCTTACTGAAGCACCCATTCTCGTTGCTCCCGACTGGGACTTGCCTTTTGAGCTCATGTGCGATGCAAGTGATTTTGCTATCGGCGCAGTCCTAGGGCAACGAAGAAACAAGCATTTTCAGCCTATTCACTACGCGAGTAAGACTATGACTGAAGCTCAAACTCATTATACCACCACAGAAAAAGAACTATTAGCCGTGGTGTATGCTTTTGAGAAGTTTCGGCCGTACTTAATCTTGACTAAATGCGTAGTGTATACGGATCACTCGGCTCTTAAATATCTCTTTGCAAAACAAGATGCAAAGCCGAGATTGCTTCGTTGGATTCTCCTCCTCCAAGAATTTGATATCATTATACGTGATAAAAAAGGAGCTGAGAATCTAGCTGCTGATCATCTGTCCAGATTAGAAAACCCTCACCAAGATGTTTTCGAGACACTCAATGCGGTTTCTTTTCGTGGAAATTCTACCACCCCATGGTTTGCTGACTTTGCAAATTACCATGCGGGTAACTTCATTGTGAAAGGGATGTCGACCCAGCAGAAGAACAAATTCTTCAAAGATGTTAAACATTATTTCTGGGACGACCCTTTCTTGTTCAAAATCTGTGCGGATCAAGTCATCCGACGGTGTGTATATGGACAGGAAGCTATTGATATTCTCACAGCTTGCCATGCTGGACCCACCGGGGGCCATCATAATCCAAACTACACCGCCAAAAAGGTGTTTGATTCCAGGTTCTATTGGCCCACAATCTATAAGGATGCCCATGAATTTGTCAAAACCTGTGACGCTTGTCAACGTCATGGAAATATATCTCAAAGGAATGAAATGCCACAAAATGCCATTCAAGTTTGTGAGATATTTGACATATGGGGTATTGATTTTATGGGGCCATTTCCATCGTCTCGTGGAAACAAGTACATACTCGTGGCTGTTGACTATCTGTCAAAATGGGTTGAAGCAAAAGCTTTACCCACCAATGATGCCCGAGTTGTTGTGAAATTTTTGAAATCTCTTTTTGCCAGGTTTGGAACTCCGAGAGCGATAATCAGTGATCATGGTACACATTTTTGTAATGACCAATTTGAAAGAGTCATGCAAAAGTATGGTGTTACCCATCGTCTCTCTACTGCATACCACCCCCAAACAAGTGGGCAGGTGGAAGTTTCAAACCGTGGCATTAAAAGGATTCTTAAAAGGACAGTAGGTGAAAATCGTGCATCCTGGTCGGATAAGCTTGATGACGCACTCTGGGCTTTTCGCACAGCTTACAAAACACCAATTGGGTGTACTCCATACAAGCTAGTGTACGGAAAAGCATGTCATCTTCCGATTGAACTAGAGCACAAGGCTTACTGGGCCTTAAAACATGCAAACTTCGATATACAGACAGCCGGTGATCACAGAAAAGTTCAAATGAATGAACTAAATGAACTTCGTGATCAAGCTTACGAGAACTCTTTGATCTACAAGCAAAAGACAAAGAAGATTCATGACTCCAAGATCAAGAACCGCGTTTTCAACGTTGGTGATCGAGTCCTTCTTTTCAATTCCAGATTGAAGATTTTCTCGGGAAAGCTCAAGTCCCGTTGGTCTGGTCCATTTACTATCGCTAAGGTTTATCCTTATGGTACCGTTGAGTTATCTCAACCCGATGGTCCTAATTTTAAAGTGAATGGTCATCGAGTGAAGCATTACTTTGGAGAGGACATTCCCCCTGTGGTTGTCCCGGATTTACAAACATTCCCCATGAACCAATGAATGCGGGGATCGAGTCAAGCTAGTGACTCGGTAATCAAAAACATTAGCACGCACCATATGGGTTTTCACCCATAATTCTGTCTTCTTTCCCCCTTTCTACCACCCTAGTGTGGGGGAGTTTCCCCACACTGTTGTATATAAAATCAAGTTTAAAATCTTCTTTCTAAATTATGGCCGTAATATTTCCCTTTCACGTTCTTTGTTTCGGCATAACCGCCGGTACTTTGAATATTGAGGGCAATATTCATTTCTAAGTGTGGGGGGGAATTCTCACGAATTTCATATATTATCTACTCAATTCCCCCGTTTTTGGCCAAAAATTTTTTTGGAGTAAGTGTTTTTCACTTACTCAGCTTATGGTTATCAGTCCGCCATGTTTGATAAACAAAAGGATTGGCTAATCCAGGAGCAAACGGCTCTTGGTAAAGATATATCAAATCCGTTTACGGCTTGCAATTTGCCCAAAATTGTATGGTATTCAGCTCACCATATCCTAATTAGTGAAGAGTTGGCTAGCCCGCAAGTTTATGGCTTGTGGTAAAGGCAGTGGAAAATCCATAATTGGTAATCAGCTCACCAAAGATAATTCTGATAATTTATCTAAGAGTTGGCTAGTCCAGAAGGGTACGGCTTCTGGTAAAGACTAATCAAATCCGTTTACAGCTTATGATTTGCTCAAAATCATTTGGTTATCGTTGTACCAAGGTTCTTACTTGAACCGAAACAATTGGCTACTCCAGAAGTGATGGCTTTTGGTAAAGAGTTTTTCAAATCCATCAAGTTTTCTCAAATCATTGCTAGGGACTAGCAATATCTCAGTGTGGGGGATTGATGAGTGTCTAAATACTCATCATTTTTGTATAATCTAAACTGCAAAATCATCTGAAAACACTCAGAAACACATCAAAATGATCAAAATATTACAAATCAGTGTTTTATGAGTTTTAAATGCAAAAATATCAAAATCAGATGAAAAATGTATCAAGTTTGCAAAATTGGCAGTTTTAGTCCCCCAAGTTTTAAAAAGTTGTCAAATCTAGTCCCTGGAATTCAAAATGTGGAATTTTATCATTCAAGGTCCCTAAAATATTCTAAGTTATCAAAAATGATCCTTGAATGATTCTTTGGTCAATTGGCAAGAAAGGTCCCTAAACTTTGGAAAATTGCAAAATTAGTCCTTGGACCTTTGAAAATGGATTTTATGCAAAAAGGGCCCTTGTTCTATAAATGTTTGTCATGTTTGGTCCTTGTGAGAGTTTGGAAAGTTGGCATTTTCAGTCCTTGAGGTTTGGAGAAGTTACACTTTTGGTCCTTGATTATCTACCTAAACCAAACGGACACAACTTTAATACTAAGCCCCAACCCAATAGCTGGCCAATCACATGACCCGGCCTTTTGATATCACCACTCGGTCAAAGAAAGTCAAACCCACCCTTACGCGCCCAAATACCACTACTACTGTAGCTCTTCCTCACAAACACTGAAATCTCAAAAACCAGTCCTGGTTTTCACTCCTTTTTCTCACCCCCCCCCCATACTATGTTCCCTCCACATCCTCTAAACAACAAAAACTTTAATTGATTGAACCAAATCCTAATTAATGATAAAACCTGCTCAAGAATTGTTTGGCGCCAAAAAGACACTTGTATGGTTTTGATGAGTTTGAGTGATCCAAGGGCTTAGATTTGGTGGGAAAGATTCAGAGGACATCAAGGATGCTGAAAAGTCTATAAAGGAAGGATAGAATGCAATGTATCTATGTATGTAGTATATTTTTAATTTCTTAATATCGGTTTAAGTGTTTTGCAAGTTAAAGTGTAATTTAAAGCTTCTAAGCATTCTGTTGAAGTATTTTAGTGTATTGTAAAGCTATTCCAATTAGCAATTTCAAGTCTTAACCATTTCTTAAGTTTATGCAAAATTTCATGTTTATGCAAAATCTCATGTTGGTTCAAATGTTGTTGTTTGTTGTTTGAATGGACTGATATAGTACACTTAAGCTCCTAGAAAGCTTAATCAAGCTTTTAGATATCCTAAAATTCAGTTTAGCATCAAAAATCAAAAATCACCAAAAATCCAAATTAAATACTTGAAAAATAAAAAATCACATGGAGAAGGTGTACACAGCTGGAGCAGGGTGAATTATGGATGGCCTTGGGTTAGTAGCTTAGTGGTAAGCTTATAGGGGTGTTCACTGGTTCTGATTCTCAGTTTTGAGCTTGGAAGCTTTTGTAAGCCCTTTTGATCAATTTGGCATTTTACTGTTGTAATTGTTAATTAGCTTATATTTCTGTGTTTTCTTGTTCATTAGTCTTAGTTAAGTTTAATTGAGTGGTAAAATTAGTTTGTTGCTCCTTTAAATTTGTAGTTTGTGAAATTTAGTTTTTACAGTCAAAACTGCATCTTAGTCATTTCTTAGTTTATTGTGAAAATTGTTGTTGTTTAAGGTTTCATTAGTTCTAACAAATGTTCTTATAAGGTCTGAAATCTAGTTCATGGTCTAAATTTGTGATTAGCCTTAAAAATCTTCAAAACAGTTTCAATAAGGTCTGTTTGGAATTGCTAGTTTGATCTGTATCAAGTCTTGTTTGTGTTGTTGTTTGTGCTAGCTTTGTGTCACATAAGTGTTCTATATCTCATCTCAGTCAAGAAAACTAGTTCTCCTTTGGTGAAAAGTCAAAAATGCTTTGGATCATGCTTTATGTGTCCACTGTTGGAATTTATTGATCTATGATCATTGTTTTGTGTTCACAAGTTGTTTATCTGGTTCAAATCAGTCTTAACATACCTTGTAACATCACATTCAGTGCTTAGAATCAGATTAAAGTTCATATAAGTCAAACCTCTAGTTTAAGTCAAAAGTCAATATTTTCATTTGGGTCGATTTTGAATAAAATAGATATTTTCTCTGTGTGCTTAATACTATGTTTTAGCTTAAAAGCTCTTAGGGTATTAAAATTTGGTTGCTAAACAAAAATACAAAAATGCTAGTTCTCTATTTCTCAGCTTTTTAAGTGCTTAATTTATTGCTTTTTGTGGACACCTGTCTGAGATAACTGTCCTGTGCACAGTTGGTTGGTCCATATTGATAAGCTCACATAGATCTTATAAATTGCTCAATTCTTGTAATTTTTGGTTCTTTGGAAAGCCAACCTGGTCACCTTGAAGTCTCAAGCTTAATTTTTCACATTTGAGCTTGTTAGCCAGGGCTGCTAGTAGCTTAAAGTTTGTCCCATTTTCTGTTTTTCATCACAAATAGCCAAGTGCTTATTTGCTTGTTTATAGATTATCAGTGTGCTTTTATGTCTCTTTTAGCTTTATTTTAGTTCATCTAGCTGGTTTACATCTACTTTGAGCTTTTGTTTCAACTTGTGAGCTTGTTTGAGCTTATTTCACCAAATAAGCTCAAAAGCACCACTGTTGGCCAATAAGCTTGTCTAAACAGCTTATTTCAAGTTTGTAATTTTTTTGTCTTTATTAAAGTTTCATATAATCAGTATTAAAGTAGTTCTCAAAAAGAAAATCCAGAAAAAGGTCAATTAAAAAACAGTGATAGCATTATTTAATAGTTTTAGCTTTTTGATTTTTCTTTTTAGCTTATTAATAAGCAAATCTTGTTTTTCTATTTTTCTTTGTTTTCTGTCATCATATAGTATTTTTAGAAAAAGTTTCAGATTTTTCTCTATCTTTTTAGTATTTATTATAATTTTAAATAGTTAAAAATAGTAATTAATTAGTAATAAATAATTAAAAAGTAGAAAAAATATATTTTCTGTTTTAAAATTAGTTTTATCATATTTTAGATTTTTCAAAGTTAAAATTTTATTTTTCCAAGTTTATTTTATATTTTCTAGTATTTAAGTGTATTTAAATAATAATTAATTAGTAATAATTAAATAAAAAGTGTGAAAAATATATTTTTAATTTTAAAATTAGTTTTATAGTATTTTAGATTTTTCTGAATCATAAGTTTATTTTTCTAACCGTATTTCCTATTTTCTTTTATTTTAGAGTATTTATTAATAGTTAAAATAAGTTTTTAATTAATAATAATTAATTAATTAGTGTTAAAAATAATTTTCTTTTTCTAATAATTTTCTTTTATTTTTAGGATTTGAAAAATGTTATTTTCATATTTTTAGGTCTTTTATTTCTTAGATTTCACTTTTTATTTTGTACGTATACGTAGTTTTTAAACGTAAGTTTTACGTTTCTTTTATCTGATTGCTGTGCTTTCCAGTTCTGTATCCAATTCCATTCCAATCAATCAGTAGTGTAATAATTCATCAAAACCTTTACTGATCACTATCCTTAGTGATCACTCTATCGTCTGATCAAGTGTCTGCACACCATTGAGTCTCCGTGGGACTTAACGACCCGGGAATTCATTGTATTCTCTGATCTTCATTGTATTTGTGTTTAATCAGTTTTAAGTCCGTTACGGTTAGCCATTCACAAGTGGCTAGCTTGTGTGATTGGACTTGACTGTATTCAGCACAATCAAATTTTGGCGCCGCTGCCGGGGAGGCTTTAGCGTGTGTTTAGCCATTTTTCAGACCCATTCTTGCACATAACCCATCATTTGTAAAAAGTTTTTGTAAAGTTATAAGAAAATCAAAAAGTCATTAACACTTTTCCTAAAGTGTTAAAACACCAAAAAAATATAAAACAACAAAACAATTGTAGCGTTTTCTATCTTGTATTGTCTTTAAGGTGATTCTTAAAACGGTGCGATTTGGTTAAACGGGACGATAACAAAAATATTGTCCAAAAGTTTTTGAACCCATTTGCACAAATCTTACCTACGTCTTTTCAGTGGTACTTAATTTATACATAAAAATCAACCACCGCAAATCAAGGCAGTGCAGTACCTAACTGGGGGTGCGACCATAATAAGTTCCCGAACATCAGATTTCAAACTTGCCTTTGTGTCACTTGTGATTTGGTGTACCTTTTCAAAGAAGCCATTTCATTTGTGATTATTGGTTAAGTTCACTTGTTGTTTTGCCTCATTTGTTTTGAAAATTGATTTTTATACGTAGTGCATGCGCACTCGTTCTTCCAGTTCTACAAGTCCACTTTCTGAACTTGGAAACATTCCTCGTAGACGTAGAGGACGTTCAGCTCCTTCAGCCGTGACTGAGGAACGTCTACCACCACCACCTCATGTCGAAATGGCAGAAGACAAACCAATGAATGAGCTTCTCCAAGCACCCATCGAGGGTTACGGAGATGCCATTGTTGTCCCAGCCATCGTGGCTGACACTTTCGAGCTCAAAACCGGGTTGCTTAATCTAGTAACCCAAAGCCAATTCTATGGTTTTGAGCGGGATGATCCTCATGCACACATTCGATGGTTTAACAAGATTGCATCTACCATCAAATACAAGAATGTCCCACATGAAGCTATCAAGCTTCTTCTGTTCCCATTTTCTCTAGAAGGACAAGCCCGGAATTGGCTTGAGAAACAACCCCCTCGTTCTATAGAGACATGGGAAGATCTTGTCACCAAGTTCGTTAACGAGTTCTATCCTCCATCCCGAACCACAAGTCTTAAGAATGAGATAATGAAATTTTCTCAGAGATTTGATGAATCATTCGGGGAGGCATGGGATCGTTACAAAGAGTTGCTCCGCAAGTGTCCGCATCACGGTTTTACCGAGTTAATGCAAATGGATACTTTCTACAATGGTCTCAATCAGACCAATCAAGACTCTTTGAATGCCTCCGCGGGAGGTAATTTCCTGAGCAAGACCACAAAAGAGGCCTTGCAAATCATTGAGAACAAATCTCAGGTCCGTCCTTTCAGAGCAAAGACATATCAGTCTCATGCTGGACCGTCTTCTTCTTCATCCCCCTTGAGTAAATCTAGCACCGATGCTAAGATTGATAAACTCACAGACATTGTTCAGGCTTTGGTTCTTGCTAACCAGAAGAAAGTGACCTTCACTCAGACACCAACACATGCTGAAGTGAAGAAAGTTGAGAGTTGTGTCACTTGTGGTGGTCCTCATGCTTACTACAATTGTACTACCACCGATGGTAGTCCTTTTGAAGCCAATGCTCTAGCCGGTAGTTCACAACAAGGAGGTAATCAATACCGTCCTCAAAATGAACCACACTACCGCGCTAACACTAATCAGGCACCACCCGGTTTTAACCAGAATCATAACATGCAAAACCGGAATCAGAACCAACCAAGAATGAACCAAGGTTATCAAAACCAAGGTAATTTCTATCCTGGACCCAATCAAGGTTTCCAACATCAAGGAAACCTTCATCAAAACAATTTCAATCGAGGGAATCAATTTCATGGGAATATGAATCCTAATCAAGGGAATTTTGGCTATAATCAAAACATACGGCCTCAAATTATCCCTCCAGCTCCTCCCGTCATTACTCCTCCAGGACCATCATCTGATGAGTTACTGAAGCAGTTCATGAAATCCCAAGATGAAATGAACAGGTTGTTGGTCAGTCAGATCGCTGATCTTAAGAAGTCTTTAAATGATCGACCCTCGGGCTCAGGTACTTTACCGAGCAACACGATCGCTAACCCGAGGGGCGATGCCAAGGCGATCACAACCAGAAGTGGTGTTTCATATGATGGACCTGCTGTTCCTACTACCTCTTCTTCTTCTTCTCTTCCAAAGGTAGTGGAAAGCGAACCTCCAAAACACAATGGACCTACGACTCCTATGCCTCCTCCACCAGTGGCAATGAGTCAAGTTACCAAGGAAACAACAGACAAAGTGCATTATTCAAGTCCACGAAGTACCGCACACGTCCTACCTTCGGTAGTCCAACCTCAAGTGGTCCAGAAACCCAAGTCAAATCAAGGAGTTGTTTTTGAACCTCCTGTAGCTCCTGTTGAAAATCAGAAATCCAAATCTTCTATTCCTTACCCATCACGTTTGAATGAGCAAAAGCTCCGTGAGAAAGCTAGTCATCAAATGGATAAATTTTTCCAAATTTTCCAAGAATTACATTTTCACATAAGCTTTGCGGATGCTATCATGTTGATGCCCAAGTTCGCATCGACTCTCAAGCACATGTTAAGCAATAAGGAAAAGCTGTTTGAAATGGCAAAAACTCCTCTGAATGAGAACTGCTCAGCAGTTATTCTAAAAAAGCTTCCAGAAAAACTTGGAGATCCTGGGAAATTTCTCTTACCTTGTGTATTCCCAGGGATGGTTGAATGCTTTGCCCTAGCAGATCTTGGTGCAAGCATAAACCTTATGCCTTATTCAGTGTGGAAGAAACTTTCTCTTCCGGAACTTACTCCTACATGCATGACTCTCGAGCTTGCAGATCGTTCCATATCCCGTCCTCTTGGCATTGCTGAGGACGTATTTGTGAAAGTAGGAAAGTTCCATTTTCCAGCTGACTTCGTGGTTGTTGATTTTGATGCCGATCATCGGGTTCCTCTCATTGTTGGTCGAGGATTCCTGAGAATGGGCCGTGCTCTCATAGATGTATTTGAGCAAGAAATCACATTGCGTGTTGGTAATGAAGTTGTCACCTTCAACCTTGACCAAACTTCGAGGTACTCCGCAAATTATGATTCTGAGTCGGTTAACCGAATAGATATCATCGATGTTGCTTCTGAAGAGTACTCTCAAGAAGTTCTTGGTTATTCTCAGAATTCTGTGAGTGGGGATTCCATCACATCTTCTCAGCCTATCATAGCCAATTCTACTCCTTCCCTCACTCCGTTTGAGGGAAGCAACTTCATCTTAGATGAGATTGAAGCATACTTGGCTAGTGATTCTGTACCTTGGGAAATTGATCACGCTCCTATTGATATTGAAGGGGATATACTTCTTATTGAGAAGTTGCTCAATGATGATCCATCATTGACCCCTCATCCTAGTGATTCAATTCCTAATGAGATTAATCTGGAGGGAGATATTCTTCTTAAGAAGTTGTTAAATCAGGACACTTCTCCTCTTCTCCCTCCCATCAAACTTCATAACAAGGAAGTTAAGTCAGTTGAGAAAACTGAAGAATTTCCTGAGGTTGAGCTTAAGGACTTACCTCCTCATCTCGAGTATGCATTTCTTGAAGGTGATGATAAATTACCAGTCATTATTGCTAGAGATTTGAGTAAAGATGAAAAAGCTGCTCTCATAAAAATCTTGAAGTCACATAAGCAAGCAATTGCTTGGAAACTCTCTGACATCAAAGGTATAAACCCTGAGTTTTGTACTCATAAAATCTTGATGGAGGATGACTTTAAACCAGCAGTTCAACATCAGAGACGAGTGAATCCAAAAATCCATGATGTTATCAAACAAGAGGTTATCAAACTTCTTGATGCAGGATTGATTTACCCGATCTCAGATAGTCCTTAGGTCAGCCCAATTCATTGTGTTCCGAAAAAGGGTGGCATTACTGTTATCACAAATGAAGATAACGAGTTAATTCCAACTCGATTGGTTACGAGATGGCGTGTTTGCATTGACTATCGTAAGTTGAATGCGCCACCCGTAAAGACCATTTTCCTCTACCCTTCATGGACCAGATGCTTGAGAGATTAGCAGGGAACGAATACTATTGTTTCCTTGATGGTTTCTCGGGATACTTTCAGATCCCTATTGATCCACAGGATCAAGAGAAGACCACATTCACTTGCCCATACGGAACTTTTGCCTATAGACGTATGCCTTTTGGCCTATGTAATGCTCCTGGCACGTTCCAACGATGTATGATGGCCATTTTCCACGACATGATCGGGGAAACAATGGAGGTGTTTATGGATGATTTCTCGGTCATTGGGGATTCGTTTCAAACATGTCTCTCCCATCTAGATAAAATGCTAAAACGGTGTGAAGACACCAATCTTTGTCTAAACTGGGAGAAAAGCCACTTTATGGTTAAAGAAGGCATAGTCCTTGGCCATAAAATTTCAAAAAATGGGATTGAGGTAGATAGAGCAAAAGTTGATGTTATTGCTAAGCTACCTCATCCTACTACCGTCAAAGGCATTAGGAGCTTTTTAGGTCATGCCGGTTTCTATCGTAGATTCATACAAGATTTTTCCAAAATCGCCCGGCCTATGACCCATCTTCTTGAAAAGGATGCTCCTTTTATCTTCTCACCCGCGTGCATAGAAGCTTTTGAAACATTGAAGAAAAAGCTTACTGAAGCACCCATTCTCGTTGCTCCCGACTGGGACTTGCCTTTTGAGCTCATGTGCGATGCAAGTGATTTTGCTATCGGCGCAGTCCTAGGGCAACGAAGAAACAAGCATTTTCAGCCTATTCACTACGCGAGTAAGACTATGACTGAAGCTCAAACTCATTATACCACCACAGAAAAAGAACTATTAGCCGTGGTGTATGCTTTTGAGAAGTTTCGGCCGTACTTAATCTTGACTAAATGCGTAGTGTATACGGATCACTCGGCTCTTAAATATCTCTTTGCAAAACAAGATGCAAAGCCGAGATTGCTTCGTTGGATTCTCCTCCTCCAAGAATTTGATATCATTATACGTGATAAAAAAGGAGCTGAGAATCTAGCTGCTGATCATCTGTCCAGATTAGAAAACCCTCACCAAGATGTTTTCGAGACACTCAATGCGGTTTCTTTTCGTGGAAATTCTACCACCCCATGGTTTGCTGACTTTGCAAATTACCATGCGGGTAACTTCATTGTGAAAGGGATGTCGACCCAGCAGAAGAACAAATTCTTCAAAGATGTTAAACATTATTTCTGGGACGACCCTTTCTTGTTCAAAATCTGTGCGGATCAAGTCATCCGACGGTGTGTATATGGACAGGAAGCTATTGATATTCTCACAGCTTGCCATGCTGGACCCACCGGGGGCCATCATAATCCAAACTACACCGCCAAAAAGGTGTTTGATTCCAGGTTCTATTGGCCCACAATCTATAAGGATGCCCATGAATTTGTCAAAACCTGTGACGCTTGTCAACGTCATGGAAATATATCTCAAAGGAATGAAATGCCACAAAATGCCATTCAAGTTTGTGAGATATTTGACATATGGGGTATTGATTTTATGGGGCCATTTCCATCGTCTCGTGGAAACAAGTACATACTCGTGGCTGTTGACTATCTGTCAAAATGGGTTGAAGCAAAAGCTTTACCCACCAATGATGCCCGAGTTGTTGTGAAATTTTTGAAATCTCTTTTTGCCAGGTTTGGAACTCCGAGAGCGATAATCAGTGATCATGGTACACATTTTTGTAATGACCAATTTGAAAGAGTCATGCAAAAGTATGGTGTTACCCATCGTCTCTCTACTGCATACCACCCCCAAACAAGTGGGCAGGTGGAAGTTTCAAACCGTGGCATTAAAAGGATTCTTAAAAGGACAGTAGGTGAAAATCGTGCATCCTGGTCGGATAAGCTTGATGACGCACTCTGGGCTTTTCGCACAGCTTACAAAACACCAATTGGGTGTACTCCATACAAGCTAGTGTACGGAAAAGCATGTCATCTTCCGATTGAACTAGAGCACAAGGCTTACTGGGCCTTAAAACATGCAAACTTCGATATACAGACAGCCGGTGATCACAGAAAAGTTCAAATGAATGAACTAAATGAACTTCGTGATCAAGCTTACGAGAACTCTTTGATCTACAAGCAAAAGACAAAGAAGATTCATGACTCCAAGATCAAGAACCGCGTTTTCAACGTTGGTGATCGAGTCCTTCTTTTCAATTCCAGATTGAAGATTTTCTCGGGAAAGCTCAAGTCCCGTTGGTCTGGTCCATTTACTATCGCTAAGGTTTATCCTTATGGTACCGTTGAGTTATCTCAACCCGATGGTCCTAATTTTAAAGTGAATGGTCATCGAGTGAAGCATTACTTTGGAGAGGACATTCCCCCTGTGGTTGTCCCGGATTTACAAACATTCCCCATGAACCAATGAATGCGGGGATCGAGTCAAGCTAGTGACTCGGTAATCAAAAACATTAGCACGCACCATATGGGTTTTCACCCATAATTCTGTCTTCTTTCCCCCTTTCTACCACCCTAGTGTGGGGGAGTTTCCCCACACTGTTGTATATAAAATCAAGTTTAAAAAAAAAAAAAAAAAAAAAAAAAAAAAAAAAAAATCTTCTTTCTAAATTATGGCCGTAATATTTCCCTTTCACGTTCTTTGTTTCGGCATAACCGCCGGTACTTTGAATATTGAGGGCAATATTCATTTCTAAGTGTGGGGGGGAATTCTCACGAATTTCATATATTATCTACTCAATTCCCCCGTTTTTGGCCAAAAATTTTTTTGGAGTAAGTGTTTTTCACTTACTCAGCTTATGGTTATCAGTCCGCCATGTTTGATAAACAAAAGGATTGGCTAATCCAGGAGCAAACGGCTCTTGGTAAAGATATATCAAATCCGTTTACGGCTTGCAATTTGCCCAAAATTGTATGGTATTCAGCTCACCATATCCTAATTAGTGAAGAGTTGGCTAGCCCGCAAGTTTATGGCTTGTGGTAAAGGCAGTGGAAAATCCATAATTGGTAATCAGCTCACCAAAGATAATTCTGATAATTTATCTAAGAGTTGGCTAGTCCAGAAGGGTACGGCTTCTGGTAAAGACTAATCAAATCCGTTTACAGCTTATGATTTGCTCAAAATCATTTGGTTATCGTTGTACCAAGGTTCTTACTTGAACCGAAACAATTGGCTACTCCAGAAGTGATGGCTTTTGGTAAAGAGTTTTTCAAATCCATCAAGTTTTCTCAAATCATTGCTAGGGACTAGCAATATCTCAGTGTGGGGGATTGATGAGTGTCTAAATACTCATCATTTTTGTATAATCTAAACTGCAAAATCATCTGAAAACACTCAGAAACACATCAAAATGATCAAAATATTACAAATCAGTGTTTTATGAGTTTTAAATGCAAAAATATCAAAATCAGATGAAAAATGTATCAAGTTTGCAAAATTGGCAGTTTTAGTCCCCCAAGTTTTAAAAAGTTGTCAAATCTAGTCCCTGGAATTCAAAATGTGGAATTTTATCATTCAAGGTCCCTAAAATATTCTAAGTTATCAAAATGATCCTTGAATGATTCTTTGGTCAATTGGCAAGAAAGGTCCCTAAACTTTGGAAAATTGCAAAATTAGTCCTTGGACCTTTGAAAATGGATTTTATGCAAAAAGGGCCCTTGTTCTATAAATGTTTGTCATGTTTGGTCCTTGTGAGAGTTTGGAAAGTTGGCATTTTCAGTCCTTGAGGTTTGGAGAAGTTACACTTTTGGTCCTTGATTATCTACCTAAACCAAACGGACACAACTTTAATACTAAGCCCCAACCCAATAGCTGGCCAATCACATGACCCGGCCTTTTGATATCACCACTCGGTCAAAGAAAGTCAAACCCACCCTTACGCGCCCAAATACCACTACTACTGTAGCTCTTCCTCACAAACACTGAAATCTCAAAAACCAGTCCTGGTTTTCACTCCTTTTTCTCACCCCCCCCCCCCCATACTATGTTCCCTCCACATCCTCTAAACAACAAAAACTTTAATTGATTGAACCAAATCCTAATTAATGATAAAACCTGCTCAAGAATTATTTGGCGCCAAAAAGACACTTGTATGGTTTTGATGAGTTTGAGTGATCCAAGGGCTTAGATTTGGTGGGAAAGATTCAGAGGACATCAAGGATGCTGAAAAGTCTATAAAGGAAGGATAGAATGCAATGTATCTATGTATGTAGTATATTTTTAATTTCTTAATATCGTTTTAAGTGTTTTGCAAGTTAAAGTGTAATTTAAAGCTTCTAAGCATTCTGTTGAAGTATTTTAGTGTATTGTAAAGCTTTTCCAATTAGCAATTTCAAGTCTTAACCATTTCTTAAGTTTATGCAAAATTTCATGTTTATGCAAAATCTCATGTTGGTTCAAATGTTGTTGTTTGTTGTTTGAATGGACTGATATAGTACACTTAAGCTCCTAGAAAGCTTAATCAAGCTTTTAGATATCCTAAAATTCAGTTTAGCATCAAAAATCAAAAATCACCAAAAATCCAAATTAAATACTTGAAAAATAAAAAATCACATGGAGAAGGTGTACACAGCTGGAGCAGGGTGAATTATGGATGGCCTTGGGTTAGTAGCTTAGTGGTAAGCTTATAGGGGTGTTCACTGGTTCTGATTCTCAGTTTTGAGCTTGGAAGCTTTTGTAAGCCCTTTTGATCAATTTGGCATTTTACTGTTGTAATTGTTAATTAGCTTATATTTCTGTGTTTTCTTGTTCATTAGTCTTAGTTAAGTTTAATTGAGTGGTAAAATTAGTTTGTTGCTCCTTTAAATTTGTAGTTTGTGAAATTTAGTTTTTACAGTCAAAACTGCATCTTAGTCATTTCTTAGTTTATTGTGAAAATTGTTGTTGTTTAAGGTTTCATTAGTTCTAACAAATGTTCTTATAAGGTCTGAAATCTAGTTCATGGTCTAAATTTGTGATTAGCCTTAAAAATCTTCAAAACAGTTTCAATAAGGTCTGTTTGGAATTGCTAGTTTGATCTGTATCAAGTCTTGTTTGTGTTGTTGTTTGTGCTAGCTTTGTGTCACATAAGTGTTCTATATCTCATCTCAGTCAAGAAAACTAGTTCTCCTTTGGTGAAAAGTCAAAAATGCTTTGGATCATGCTTTATGTGTCCACTGTTGGAATTTATTGATCTATGATCATTGTTTTGTGTTCACAAGTTGTTTATCTGGTTCAAATCAGTCTTAACATACCTTGTAACATCACATTCAGTGCTTAGAATCAGATTAAAGTTCATATAAGTCAAACCTCTAGTTTAAGTCAAAAGTCAATATTTTCATTTGGGTCGATTTTGAATAAAATAGATATTTTCTCTGTGTGCTTAATACTATGTTTTAGCTTAAAAGCTCTTAGGGTATTAAAATTTGGTTGCTAAACAAAAATACAAAAATGCTAGTTCTCTATTTCTCAGCTTTTTAAGTGCTTAATTTATTGCTTTTTGTGGACACCTGTCTGAGATAACTGTCCTGTGCACAGTTGGTTGGTCCATATTGATAAGCTCACATAGATCTTATAAATTGCTCAATTCTTGTAATTTTTGGTTCTTTGGAAAGCCAACCTGGTCACCTTGAAGTCTCAAGCTTAATTTTTCACATTTGAGCTTGTTAGCCAGGGCTGCTAGTAGCTTAAAGTTTGTCCCATTTTCTGTTTTTCATCACAAATAGCCAAGTGCTTATTTGCTTGTTTATAGATTATCAGTGTGCTTTTATGTCTCTTTTAGCTTTATTTTAGTTCATCTAGCTGGTTTACATCTACTTTGAGCTTTTGTTTCAACTTGTGAGCTTGTTTGAGCTTATTTCACCAAATAAGCTCAAAAGCACCACTGTTGGCCAATAAGCTTGTCTAAACAGCTTATTTCAAGTTTGTAATTTTTTTGTCTTTATTAAAGTTTCATATAATCAGTATTAAAGTAGTTCTCAAAAAGAAAATCCAGAAAAAGGTCAATTAAAAAACAGTGATAGCATTATTTAATAGTTTTAGCTTTTTGATTTTTCTTTTTAGCTTATTAATAAGCAAATCTTGTTTTTCTATTTTTCTTTGTTTTCTGTCATCATATAGTATTTTTAGAAAAAGTTTCAGATTTTTCTCTATCTTTTTAGTATTTATTATAATTTTAAATAGTTAAAAATAGTAATTAATTAGTAATAAATAATTAAAAAGTAGAAAAAATATATTTTCTGTTTTAAAATTAGTTTTATCATATTTTAGATTTTTCAAAGTTAAAATTTTATTTTTCCAAGTTTATTTTATATTTTCTAGTATTTAAGTGTATTTTAAATAATAATTAATTAGTAATAATTAAATAAAAAGTGTGAAAAATATATTTTTAATTTTAAAATTAGTTTTATAGTATTTTAGATTTTTCTGAATCATAAGTTTATTTTTCTAACCGTATTTCCTATTTTCTTTTATTTTAGAGTATTTATTAATAGTTAAAATAAGTTTTTAATTAATAATAATTAATTAAATAGTGTTAAAAATAATTTTCTTTTTCTAATAATTTTCTTTTATTTTTAGGATTTGAAAAATGTTATTTTCATATTTTTAGGTCTTTTATTTCTTAGATTTCACTTTTTATTTTGTACGTATACGTAGTTTTTAAACGTAAGTTTTACGTTTCTTTTATCTGATTGCTGTGCTTTCCAGTTCTGTATCCAATTCCATTCCAATCAATCAGTAGTGTAATAATTCATCAAAACCTTTACTGATCACTATCCTTAGTGATCACTCTATCGTCTGATCAAGTGTCTGCACACCATTGAGTCTCCGTGGGACTTAACGACCCGGGAATTCATTGTATTCTCTGATCTTCATTGTATTTGTGTTTAATCAGTTTTAAGTCCGTTACGGTTAGCCATTCACAAGTGGCTAGCTTGTGTGATTGGACTTGACTGTATTCAGCACAATCAGTTATCCACCACGAGCCAACAAAACAAACCAAATCAAATCATATATCCATAGTAGCCTGTAGTAACCATTGTATTCGGAGGGGTGACCTCGGAATACCAAACCAATAGGAGGGGAGTCCTCAAGTAGCCAATGGAGTGATCAGCTCCCAATATGTGAGGGGGTGTATTGCACACACGCACCACATCACCAAAACAATATATCAATATCAATACAATACAATACAAATCTAGGATGCATCCATACGCCCCTGCAAAACAATAGTGGCCATACAATATATCTGAAGCGCGCATAATCAATACAAAATAGGAACGGTGTGGAACATCACTCAACCACACTAAAGTCATGCCATTGGTGCATCAATGACACGGACATGGAACCCCCATGCCTAGTTAATGGCTCGGGTATCAACTGACATGTCGAAGTGTATAGTATAGAGATCAATCAATATCAAAGGTCCAATATTAGCAGTTCACAAATCAAATCAATCATCCAATATCAATGGTTCAAATAGCAAATGATCAATATCAAAGGTTCAATAGCAAGAGGGGTTAATAGCAAAGGTTCAATATCAAATTGGCAATAGATCAAAGATGCAAAGGGATCATGAGAAACCTTATGTGAAAGGTAAGAATATCTGTACCTTATTCGAAGCAATCAACAATGAAAGTAAAGTCAAGAAAGGAGATCAATCGCGTCGCCCGGAACCTATATGAATTAGATAACGTTCTATAAGAATCAGATCACTCGTTTAAGACGGCTTTTCATTTTTAGCAAGTTTCCCATTTTAGTAATCTTTCCATTTTAAGTACTTTCTATTTTAGGAAACTTTCTATTTTAGGCAGGTTTCTATTTTTAGTAACTTTCCAGAAATAGCAGATTTCCATAATTAGTAACTTTCTAAAAATAGCAGGTTTCCATATTTAGTAAGTTTCCATAATTAGCAGGTTTAGTTACTTATCTAAAGTTAAATAATGAAAATGAGTATTATTATGATTTAAGGATCATTTATGACAAGTTACAAGAGTTTAGGGTTTAAAATGTCAAATATGCAAAGTATAGGGTTAAAAGTGTAAATATAGTAAGTTTACTCATTTTACTCATTTAATCCATTTAGTTAGTATATTAACAAGTTAATCCATCAAGTTTCATAATTTACAAAACAACCCCTTTCATTTTATTAAATCGACATAAACATTATAAACCCTAGTTTTAGGTTATAGTTAATGTATCCGTTCTAAACCATTTTAGCTCGATTACTACAAGATTACATGACTCCTTATGTGATACCATTTTTAATTCGAGACACCCTCCCCCAAAATCAATTTGTACGCCCCTTATTGAAAACACACTCGTAAATCATTCGTTATCAATTCCAAAGATCAAATACGTAATCACATAATTCATAAGCTCATTTAATCCCTTCAATAAATTCAATATGTGTCGACATATGAAAGACCTAAAATCAGTTTCATATTCATATTACATGCCTTATTCGAATTATAGATATTAAGATTCAAGGTTTTATGTATTCATGTTTCATCATTTCATGTGACAACGTATTCATGATTTTATGTGATCCATTTTTATATTACAAGCCCTAGAAACATATATGTGCCACGAATTGATCATGGAAAACAAGGAGGAAAAGATTTGAGATGATGATACGTTACCCTAGTAGCGTGTACGAGACAAGAAAACAAGAATCAAACCAACACGATCAAACCAAGCCTCCTTGGCTATACCAAACCCCACGGCTACAATAACAACCCACGACCTAGCTTTCTTTTCGAGCCAAACACGATCACCACGTCCACCAATCAATCACACACGATCACGAGCCTCCTAGGAACCTTTGTTTGTATGATTTTCGGATGATAATGATGAAAATTTTAGGGTGCCGCCACTTAGGATGAGAGAAGGAGAGACTTAGGGTTTCTTTGAGTTTTTGAAATGAAATGGAAATGATAAATGAGAGTTTAATGATAATTGATATGGTGACTCAATTTGAAGCCTATATGGCCGGCCATCAAAGTGAACAAAAGACCAAATTTGAGACTTTCCATGCTTATCATTTTACAATGTATGTAGTCCTCTTTCAAGTCTAGATTAATTGTGTACACATTGGAATGTTTATGTGGTACTTAGAGTTTATTTATTTATGTTCCTTTAAATTCATAGCATAAGTTAATTACTTTCATATTGTGTGAATATTATTGATGATATAATTTGTTAAACGATGTTGACGTGTTTCCCGAGTTGGTAAAATTTTAAGTTTGAGGGCAAAATTGTCATTTCAAGCGATTTGAGATTTTAGGGTTTTACAACTCTTCCCCTCTAAAAAGAAAATTTTCGTCCTCGAAAATTGAAAAGGAAACGAAGCAATAAACGAAGACATACCCGATGATGAAAAGAAATGTGGATAACTAGCTCGCATAGATTCCTCGGTCTCCCAGGTAGCTTCACGCTCTGGGTGATTCTTCCAAAGAATCTTAACAAGCGGAATTACTTTGTTTCTCATGACTCGATCTTGCCGATCCAAAATAGCTTCGGGTTCCTCCGAATGAGACATATCAGGCTGAATCCGATCAAACGGATATGATGCTACATGCAAAGGATGGTAGTTGTATCCCCTCAAAAGAGATACATGAAAAACGTCGTGCACATGTGATAACTGCGGCGGAAGAGCCAAACGATAAGAAACCTCTCCGATGCGCTCGAGAATCTCAAACGGCCCAATAAAACGAGAACTGAGTTTCCCTTTAATTCCAAAAATTTTAACACCCCGAAAAGGCGACACTTTCAGAAACACCCGATCACCAATCTGAAACTCCAAATCACGACGATGTTTATCTGCATAACTCTTTTGCCGCGTACGAGCATCCTTCAACTTCTCCCTAGCAACTGCCACCTTCTCATTAGTGATCTCAATAATCTCAGGCCCCTCAATCAAACGCTCACCTACTTCGTCCCAACAAATAGGTGCTCTACATTTCCTCCCATATAACAGTTCATAAGGTGCAGCCTTGATGCTAGCATGCCAACTATTGTTGTAGGCAAACTCCACCAAGCATAAATACTCATCCCAACTCCCGGTCCACTCTAAAGCACATGCCCGCAACATGTCTTCCAATGTCTGGATGGTCCTCTCCGACTGACCATCTGTCTGAGGATGAAACGCCGTACTGAACTTAAGACGAGTACCCCAAGCCTTATGCAAACTCTTCCAAAAACGAGACGTGAAACGAGGATCTCTATCTGACACAATCGCTGTTGGGGTACCATGAAGTCGAACAATCTCTCGCTGAAAAATCTCTGCTAAGTTACAAACACGATCAGACATACGAATGGGTAAGAAATGAGCAGACTTGGTTAGCCGATCAACGACCACCCAAATCGCATCATGTCTTTTACGAGTGAGAGGTAAACCGGTGACAAAATCCATAGCAATCTCTTCCCACTTCCAAGTAGGAATCTCCAATGGCTGAAGTAGACCACTAGCCCGCTGATGCTCTATCTTGACCTGCTGACATGTCATACACTTAGAAACATACAAAGCCACATCCTGTTTCATGCCATTCCACCAGAAATGCTGCTTAAGATCTCGGTACATCTTAGTAGAACCCGGATGAATAGTGAATGGAGAACTGTGAGCTTCAGACAACACCGTTTCACGCAAATCAGGATCATTCAGAACACAAAGCCGGTCACCAAACCATACCACACCAGAGCTATCAACCCGAAACTCCGATTGTTTCCCTTCCTCAATGTTCTGAACAATAGACCAAAGCTCACCGTCATCCTTCTGAGCTTCCTTGATCCGCAAAATGATGTTGGACTCCACCTTCATACTAGCCCAATAACCATCATAACCCCGGAAACAAAATTCCACATCCATAAGCTCAAGATCGTGAAGAACCCTGGGTTCAATCTCCAAACTAGCAATCATGCCCAACTTTCGGCTTAGTGCATCTGCAACCACATTAGCCTTACCCGGATGATACTGGATGTTCGTGTCATAATCCTTAAGAAGCTCTAGCCATCTCCGCTGTCTCATATTGAGCTCCTTTTGTGTGAATATATACTTTAAACTTTTGTGGTCAGTAAAAATATCACACGACTCACCGTACAAGTAATGCCTCCAAATCTTGAGGGCAAAAACAATCGCAGCCAACTCCAAGTCATGCGTGGGATAATTCTCCTCATACGATTTCAATTGCCTCGAAGCATAGGCAATCACCTTACCATGCTGCATCAATACACAACCCAACCCTTTCTTAGACGCGTCGCTATAAATCTGAAAACCTCCGGAACCCGATGGAAGTGTCAAAACAGGCGCAGTAACCAACCTCCGTTTCAACTCCTCAAAACTCTGTTCACGCTCCTCCGTCCATTCAAACTTTTCTCCTTTCCTCATCAATTGCGTCAAAGGTAACGCCAATTTAGAGAAACCCTCAACGAAACGACGGTAATAACCAGCAAGCCCCAGGAAACTCCTAATCTCCGTCACAGTAGTAGGTCTCGGCCATTTTGTGATAGCCTCTACCTTAGATGTGTCCATCTTGATACCATCAGCAGACACAACGTGACCAAGGAAAGCAACTTGGCTCAGCCAGAATTCACACTTAGAGAATTTTGCATACAACTTCTGCTGTCGAACAACCTCCAATACAATACGAAGATGCTGCTCGTGCTCGGCCTCACTCCTAGAATACACAAGGATGTCATCGATGAAGACGATTACAAATTTATCGAGGTACTCATGGAAAACACGATTCATAAGATCCATAAAGACGGCAGGCGCATTAGTCAAACCAAATGGCATAACCAGAAACTCATAATGGCCATAACGAGTACGAAACGCTGTCTTAGGAACATCTTGCTCCTTCACACGTAATTGATGATAACCAGACCTCAGATCAATCTTAGAAAAGAATTTGGCGCCTTGCAATTGGTCAAACAAGTCGTCGATGCGAGGAAGGGGATAACGGTTACGAATAGTGATACGGTTCAGCTCGCGGTAGTCAATACACAATCTCATACTCCCATCTTTCTTCTTAACAAATAACACTGGTGCACCCCAAGGTGAAACACTGGGTCTAATAAAGCCGTTCTCCAAAAGTTCTTGCAACTGTTCTTTTAACTCTTTCAATTCAATCGGTGCCATTCGGTAAGGAGCTTTAGATATAGGTTCGGCTCCAGGAATCAAATCAATGCCAAATTCAACTTCCCTAGCCGGAGGAATGCCAGGAAGTTCATCAGGGAAAACGTCAGAGAATTCGCGCACCACAGAAAGACTTTCAATAGTCAGAACTTTCGAAGAAGTATCTTTGATGGATGCCAGAAAACCAAGGCAACTATGAGAAATGAGAGTGTGGGCTTTCATAGCCGAGATGATCTTAACCGACTTGAGTGGTTGAGCACCATGGTATACAAAATCAGGATGATGAACATTACCCAAGATAACATTACGAGCATGACAATCAATGGTAGCCCTATGCAAGGCCAACCAGTCTATACCCAATATAATATCAAAATCAGACATATCCAGAGGAAGTAGATTAGCCGAACGAATACCATCATCGAAACGTAGAGGACAGTTCACATATTCGTGATCAATAAGTATATGATTTTTCATAGGGGTTGATATAGATAACTGATTCATTAGTGGTGTTGGAGATAATTTGAGCTTCTTAGCAAAGTTTAACGATAGGATAGAATGTGTCCCGCCAGTATCAAACAAAACAAAAGCAGTGGAATCACCAAAATAAATAGTGCCAGTAATAGTACTTGACGCCTTATCTGCCTGATCTCGAGTGACTGAATACACTCGTCCAGTGGTGGGAGGTGGTTTGATGTAGTTCGAAGGAGTAGCCGATGCCTGTTTGGGGCAGTCCTTCACCCTATGATCTGTCTCCCCACAATGATAACAACCTTCGGTAATCCTACGACAAACACCTGGGTGCGCCTTACCGCACGTAACACACTTGGGAGGAGGAGGTAGCACCTCAGAAGTCCTCCTCTGGGAAGAAGATGTCGCTGAACGATCATGATAAGTGCTGCGAGATGACTGATCTCGATGCTGTCTCTGAAAGCTGCCACTCTGACCCCGACGATCATCACCCGATCTATCAAATCTTCGCTGATTGCCCTGCGGTCTCGAGTCATAGCTACGGTCGTGCCGACCTCTAACTCCCTGTGCCTGGTCCTGACGACCCCTCTGATCGGAACTGTGGTCCTGACGACCCCTGGAATCCTGAGTATGGTCATGTCGACCCCGAGAATGAATACGATCCCCATCCCTGTTCCTCTTGTTGTAACCCTGTTCCTCATGCAATAACTCTATGTTGCGGGCAGCATCCGCAACTGCAGCCACCTCCGCATACTCGGTATTAATCACCCTGTCCAACACCCAATTCTTTAACCCCCATTTGAACTTACGAGCCTGACGACGAGCATCTCCAGCAACAGCAGTACCTACAAACCCGACCATCCTCATAAATCGTTGCATATACTCGTGAGAATTTTCCTTCTCCAGCTGATGTATGGCTTCGTACTCCCTTTCGTATCGCTGCTGTTCTGACTCAGGGAAATACTGTTTGTAGAAGATGTCCCTGAAGGTATTCCAAGTACAAGTATCAATAAAGTTCTCTTCTTTGGACAAGAGATAGGCCTTCCACCAGTTTAGGGCATCACCCTCGAATTTGAAGGTAGCAAGCCGGGTTTTCACCTCATCACCACAACCCATCACATTGAAAAGCTTTTCCATGTGTGTAATCCAGTCCTCCGCATCATTAGATGAAGCTGCCGAGCGAAAAGGAAGTGGCTTAAGTTTGTTGAAGCGTTCGATCCAAACATGAATGGGTGTAGGTGGGTTAGCACCCCCACCATTATCCCCACCAGAAGAGCTAGCACCATTCCGAACGTTATTAGTGATGGTAGCAACGATCTCGGGCATAGCAGTGGCCAGAGCGCGTGCAATCAAAGCTTCGAAGTTAGGATGTCCATCCCCGTTGTCGTCGCTGTTCCTTCGAGTTTGGACCATCTGAAGAGTTCATTAAACGATTAGCAAAGGTTATGAATAGGATGAAGATCATGAACGAAAACGATGATAATGAACCTAGAATCTACCCAAACCTTACCAATCAAATCTTAAGCTCTACGGGTTAACGCTTAGGGTCCATATGTCACAGGTCCTGACTACAAGTCGTAAACCTGGGCTCTGATACCATAATTGTAACACCCCAACCCGATAAGGGTAGAAGTATCACATTTATGGTGCCAAATCAGAACAATACATATAAACCATGCAAGCGGAAGTCTTATAATAATAATCAAAAGGGTAACAAGTTAACACGACTTGAACGGTACAAAAGTTCCAAAAGATGTCCAAAAGAAATGAAGCGATACAAAGTCTAAGTCTCCAAAACAAATAACAATGGTAATCAAAGTCTAAGATAACTAAGGCAAGTCCTCAAAAGCATCCTACTCTCAATCCCAAGAAAAGCCCCAGCTCCTAGCTTAATAACCTGCTACAGGAAAAGAAACGCGGCTGAGCTTAAAAAGCCCAGTGAACAGATATAACAATACAAAAGCAATAATGGAACCGAAGGCAAGATAAATACGATAAGAATGATATGAAGCAATAAAGAGTAGGTAAATGAAACAAAAGAAAGGAAGGTCAGTTATCCACCACGAGCCAACAAAACAAACCAAATCAAATCATATATCCATAGTAGCCTGTAGTAACCATTGTATTCGGAGGGGTGACCTCGGAATACCAAACCAATAGGAGGGGAGTCCTCAAGTAGCCAATGGAGTGATCAGCTCCCAATATGTGAGGGGGTGTATTGCACACACGTACCACATCACCAAAACAATATATCAATATCAATACAATACAATACAAATCTAGGATGCATCCATACGCCCCTGCAAAACAATAGTGGCCATACAATATATCTGAAGCGTGCATAATCAATACAAAATAGGGACGGTGTGGAACATCACTCAACCACACTAAAGTCATGCCATTGGTGCATCAATGACACGGACATGGAACCCCCATGCCTAGTTAATGGCTCGGGTATCAACAGACAAGTCGAAGTGTATAGTATAGAGATCAATCAATATCAAAGGTCCAATATTAGCAGTTCACAAATCAAATCAATCATCCAATATCAATGGTTCAAATAGCAAAGGATCAATATCAAAGGTTCAATAGCAAGAGGGGTCAATAGCAAAGGTTCAATATCAAATTGGCAATAGATCAAAGATGCAAAGGGATCATGAGAAACCTTATGAGAAAGGTAAGAATATCTGTACCTTATTCGAAGCAATCAACAATGAAAGTAAAGTCAAGAAAGGAGATCAATCGCGTCACCCGGAACCTGTATGAATTAGATAACGTTCTATAAGAATCAGATCACTCGTTTAAGACGGCTTTCCATTTTTAGCAAGTTTCCCATTTTAGTAATCTTTCCATTTTAAGTACTTTCTATTTTAGGAAACTTTCTATTTTAGGCAGGTTTCTATTTTTAGTAACTTTCCAGAAATAGCAGATTTCCATAATTAGTAACTTTCTAAAAATAGCAGGTTTTCATATTTAGTAAGTTTCCATAATTAGCAGGTTTAGTTACTTATCTAAAGTTAAATAATGAAAATGAGTATTATTATGATTTAAGGATCATTTATGACAAGTTACAAGAGTTTAGGGTTTAAAATGTCAAATATTCAAAGTATAGGGTTAAAAGTGTAAATATAGTAAGTTTACTCATTTTACTCATTTAATCCATTTAGTTAGTATATTAACAAGTTAATCCATCAAGTTTCATAATTTACAAGATTACATGACTCCTTATATGATACCATTTTTAATTCGAGACACCCTCCCCCAAAATCAATTTGTACGCCCCTTATTGAAAACACACTCGTAAATCATTCGTTATCAATTCCAAAGATCAAATACGTAATCACATAATTCATAAGCTCATTTAATCCCTTCAATAAATTCAATATGTGTCGACATATGAAAGACCTAAAATCAGTTTCATATTCATATTACATGCCTTATTCGAATTATAGATAGTAAGATTCAAGGTTTTATGTATTCATGTTTCATCATTTCATGTGACAATGTATTCATGATTTTATGTGATCCATTTTTATATTACAAGCCCTAGAAACATATATGTGCCACGAATTGATCAAGGAAAACAAGGAGGAAAAGATTTGAGATGATGATACGTTACCCTAGTAGCGTGTACGAGACAAGAAAACAAGAATCAAACCAACACGATCAAACCAAGCCTCCTTGGCTATACCAAACCCCAATGCTACAATAACAACCCACGACCTAGCTTTCTTTTCGAGCCAAACACGATCACCACGTCCACCAATCAATCACACACGATCACGAGCCTCCTAGGAACCTTTGTTTGTATGATTTTCGGATGATAATGATGAAAATTTTAGGGTGCCGCCACTTAGGATGAGAGAAGGAGAGACTTAGGGTTTCTTTGAGTTTTTGAAATGAAATGGAAATGATAAATGAGAGTTTAATGATAATTGATATGGTGACTCAATTTGAAGCCTATATGGCCGGCCATCAAAGTGAACAAAAGACCAAATTTGAGACTTTCCATGCTTATCATTTTACAATGTATGTAGTCCTCTTTCAAGTCTAGATTAATTATGTACACATTGTAATGTTTATGTGGTACTTAGAGTTTATTTATTTATGTTCCTTTAATTCATAGCATAAGTTAATTACTTTCATATTGTGTGAATATTATTGATGATATAATTTGTTAAACGATGTGGACGTGTTTCCTGAGTTGGTAAAATTTTAAGTTTGAGGGCAAAATTGTCATTTCACGCGATTTGAGATTTTAGGGTTTTACAAAGACATTCAAGCCCAGTCCATTTAATAAAGAGAAGGCATGATCCAAAAGGTATAATCCCGATCCACTCTAGTACCAACTAACCGGTTATATGATATCACCCTTATAACTCCCTTAACCTAAAACATAATGTGATAGATGCGCCTCCCTCACATCCTAAATTCTCTCCTTTACGCTCAGTTCTCGAGTTTTTAGGGAAGGGAAATGGAAAAGAATAGGAAAGGGAAAAGAAATGGAAAAGGAAAGTAAGTGTTAGTTGTTATGTTCTTGAGATAGAGGAAAGGAAAAGGAAAATAATCATAATCATGTTCTTGAGTGAGAGGAAAAGGATAAATAAGTTGGTCAAATTACATATATACCCTTTAATTATTAATGTCAAATGTATTAAAAAGGGTATATTAGTCTTTACACAATATATAGTTCCGTTTCCTTTCCCTTTCCTCCCAAAAGTGGGAGGAAGATTTACTTATCAAATCTTCCTCTCTATTTCCTTTTCGTTTCCCTTTCCTCCTTTAAAAAAAACTTAAGAACACAAAAAACTTTCCGTTTCCTTTACTTTCCTCTTCCTTTTCAACTCGAGAACTGAGCGTTAAACAATACGCCTCCATCTCAATCTCACTCTTCAATCACATAAACACTTCTTTCTTCTCCATTTGATAAATCAGATACACAACACTTAAACATATTCGAATCGCACAAATGAAATCAATGGAATCTTAAACAAGAATCATAAGGACAGGCTCTCATAGGACCATCTCTGTCATAACCCAGTAGCAACAATACAAACCTTTTATATCTTTTCATTTAGGCTTCAAGGTCTTGTAACGACCAAGGTCTCGGGTAGGTATATGTGTTGTCTTTTTGTTTTGTGTTTAACCGAAAGGAAGATTTGATTTGAACCATGTTGTTCTTGTTTTTTCTTTAGCATGTTTTGGATATTTAAGAAAGAAGCTTGGCTTCTAAAGAATCTTTGATGATATGAGTTCAACTAAAAAAAATCATTTAAAGAATATACAAAAAGTTGAAAAATCTGAGATCTTATGTTCTTGTTCTCGTTTTAATTCGAGTCTTGTGGTTATAAATTTGGAGATGGGATTAGGATAGTTTTGCGATTTGGTTTTGGTTTTGTCGGCTCGGCTGTGATGTACAATTTGTCCTTCTTAGATTTCCTTTCTTTTTTAAAGGCTATTAGTGTTGGACTAATGACGTTAAGCTGAGGTCAACACAAAGTCGTATTTTGTTTTGGTCAACGAGTGAAACTAGAAGGCGATAAACTCGAAGGTCGAGATACTCGAAGGCGAGAAATTCGAAGCCTAAGAGAAACTTGAAGCTCTCATGAGAAGCTCGAAGTTGATCCTTCGACTTTGTCCAAATTCAAAGGTTTAAGGTCTTGCAGATAAGATAGAAGCTTCCTTCGAGTTTCTAGTCCAAGAAACTTGAAGTTTGAGGGTTTTATGATGAAGTTCGAAGGATGAGGGTTTCTGTCTAGAAACTTGAAAACCTTCAAAGTCATTAGCTTTAGCACGTAGTTATTATCTTTACAGTCTGATTGAAAAACCCCACTAATCGACCCTTTTTTTACCACAAAATCTTCACAGGATGGTACAAAATAGTCAAAATAAGATAAGTTACATAAAGCTGTAAACTTGGGACAGTTAAAGACATAAGAAATAGATAAATGAGCGGTAGCCGAAAAGTAGACCATTTTGACCACTTTCATACGAAACTGTTAACCAAAAATGATAATTTTTTTTGTCCGGATTCAAAAAAGTGGTAAAAACAGTTTTGGTACAAGATTTGAACCACAAAATTCAACAAAAATAATCTACATAGCTCTGATGCCAATTGTAGGACCGAAAATATGATGATTTATGTCGTTCGGGAGGTTGAGGTTGATGATTAATGATAAACATGGTGATAATTCTAGAGAGAGAGTAAAGAGAGGGTGAGGTGAATAAAAAATGTATTATTATTAAGAACAAATGGTTACACACCACACCCCTTATGAAGAGTCATTAGGGGTATTTATAAGCTCATCACACTACAAGTTTTCCCCGTGTACATAAGTAGTCCCTGTAGGTGCAACTTACTATGTATCTAGTCCAGTTCACGTATACGACGTTATCTCTACAAACTAGCGAGGCTAACATGAGAGGTATAAATAGCCAAAGTCTGTAAACCACGTGTCTCTAGCCACTGCCAATAACTAACATATGAATTCGGAATGCTAATACTGATTCAACAATATACATATATAGGTCATTGGCTATAATTGTCACCTTATAGTTGATATGACTTTTTTTAACTCGGACACATCTTTCGACCATCGATCATAAACCCAATAGAACATCCATGATAAGAGCATGAATTTTGCAACCTTCTCCAAAATTCATATTATTTCCCACATAACAACCGTCTTGCCATGTAGCTAGCAACCAACCAGGACTTGACTAGGGTAAGGCTAGGCTAAAAAGTGTAAAATAGTTTTGTATTCTTCTTTTTTTATTAGATTTAACAAAACGAAAAAGGAAGGTTTAAAAGGTGACACTAGGGGTATCTAGCGCTAAGAATGAGCGCTAACAAATGGTTCCATATAAGTGGTTAGCTAACCGGTATGGTTAACGATGATCATAAGATGTAACTAGAAGGCCATTTGGGTTTTAATCCCTAAGATGCCTCTTATCACGCGAATATACTTATATCACCGAGGGGGTGATCTCACTGCGGTCTGATAATGATTTACATGTACAAGTTTTATAATAAATAAAATTGCCGACACACTTATAGCAAAAGATCTAAACATACTTTATGTCTCTAAGTTCTCTATATATTTTATTATGTAATTCATCTCTAAATTTGATCTATCCATTGGATCTTATATACGATTTTTTATTTGCATTCTACTATTCAATACCTTCATTTTGATTTTAAATTTCACCATAAAACATTCACCGTTCATCTTATTAAATTCATTTTGTATTTCCAGTACCAGTGTTCTATTAATTTCACACATATTAACACACTAATCGTCACCATTAATTACTTAATCCAAAAACCTTAAACCTTAAAATTACTATGAATTATGTTTAAATCCATATCTCAATCATGTCTCAACTATATCCCAAACCACCTTGTAAAGACACCTAAAAGTATAAATCATAGTGTAGGGTCTTCTATGATATTATTTGTAATAGTTAGGGTGCATAATGTAACTCATTGTAATGTTGTGAGATCAAGAACCCGCACAACACTTGTATAGTTGTGAAGGGAAGCAAACCGGAAGCTTTCCCGATGTTGTCGTTTTTTTCATTTTTCCATCCAATCGAGCTTGAAACATGTCATTTTCCAGCATTTGCATCCCGGGTACCTAAAACTCAAATAGAAACGATTTAGGGCAATAAATGATCACATATATACGAATTTAAAGGCTAAATGACCCCATAATAGCATATGAAATTACACCTCATCATTCATATAGTCAATATACTAAACTACTATTGAGATCCAATATACACCGTCGTAACTTGCGAACAGTTTATTTCTCGTTTTGTTATATACAAAGGTTGCATATGTTGTATTATATTTTGTAAAGGGTAGTGATTTGCACACTCAACTATGTGATTGGGACACTCAATTGTACAAACAGTTTAAGCACACTGTAAACCTTGTACAAGTATCCAATGCACACAATAAAGTATCTCAATCAAAAGTTTGAGTGTGCGAATCAATTCCATAAGTACTAGTATTTTAAAGTGCTCTAACTGTTGTATATGAAAGTATGTATATAAAATTATTAGGTTGATCAAGTTGGCCTTCAAATCAATTCATCAATCAGACAATAATTAGAGTGTGAAAGGAAAACATTTAGAGTGTGAATAGCTTTGTCCGTCTCTTGACTTCTTGTAGTGTTTGGATGTAGGTCCCAAGCGTCTTGTTAGGGTTATCTTTGGTCTACGTAAAAAAAAATTAGTGCTACTTCCACACAACATTCACAAAAAGAAATCCACACAAGAGATATGTCATTTGTTGATTGATGTGTTTAAATGTATTTTCTCTCACTTCTCTTTGCTACACCAATCAACAAATGCCACATCTTTTGTGTGGATTTTTTTGTGTAAATCTTGTGTGGATGTTAAAAAAAAAAAAAACAAAAAAAAAAAAAAAAAAAAAAAAAAAAAAAACTTGATCATATTAAATTGGAACCGGAAACTGTGTACAAATAGCCCCAATTACTTGATACACATACACATTCATTCATTTGAAACCCAACTTGATTTTGAGCTTCTCCAATTACCCAAGAGAAGCCACCAAGTTTAATCACTTACGAATTGGAGAAGCTCAAAAACATGTCAATCTCAATCACCCAGTTTAATCACTTACGAATCCCACTTGATGAAATACAAAAAGCCACCAACAATTTTTCTGAAACAAATATAATAGGGAAAAGTCATTTCGGCTATATTTACGAAGGGCAGCTCTTGCGCTCCAGGGATCTAATAAATATTTCCGCGAAGAGGTTAGATCGTAGTCAAGGACTAGGAGACATCGAGTTCCTGACTGAAGTTTCTGTGCTTTCAAGTCTCAAACATCCAAATATAGTCTCTTTGATTGGGTTTTGCGACGAAGAGGGTGAGAAGATTATCATAAACAGCTTTGAAGCCAAGGGAAGTCTTTGCATGTATCTTGATGATCCAACCCTCACTTTGAGGCACCGATTAATAATAATTGTTGATGTTGCGCGTGCAATAAGTTACATCCACTATGAAGAAGGACGCAACTATTCCATCATACATCGTAATATCAATAGCTCCACAATTTTACTAGATGATAATTTTAAGCCTAAGTTATCTGGATTCGAATTTTCCATAAAAGATTCACTGGATCGGATGGAGCACTATATTTCTTCTGAAGTCATTGGCACTCAAGGTTATATGGACCCGGAAAGTATAAAGAGCGGAGATGTGGCACAAGAGTCGGATATCTATAAATTTGGGGTCGTTTTATGTGAAATCATGTGTGGGAGGAAAGCATTTCTTCCATACGAAAGCGAAGATAATAAGTTCCTAGCTCCATTGGCAACCAATCATTGGTTAAACAATACACTAGAGGATATACTGATTCCCGGTATATGGAATCAAATGGACTTTGGGTCATTCCATATGCTTTCAACACTAGCGTTATCATGCCTAAACCCGAATCGATTAGCACGCCCACGTATCGACAATATGATTTCTGTCTTTACAACAGGATTCCTATCGGAAGTTCAGTTGCGCATTGTAAGACCACCCTTTCCTTTTTCGTTCTTAATTATAAGTTTCTTTCATGATTCTGCTATATATTATTTTGGCATCTGTAAGGTATAAAGCTGTCTTAGTTATAACATTCAAGCTCAATCGGAAAACTAAGCCCTTTTATCGGCAAATAAAAGTCAAAACCGAAATGGTTATAGTCAAAAAAAATTATAAATATGCAGAAGAAAAAAATATAAATATGCATGACCTTTTAAGCTTTTTCTAAATTTGGACTTAGGTGTAAATAAACACTATATTCTAATTGACTAAAAAATTTACGACAAAACTTCAAACTTTTTAAAATGTGCTAATTTTAAATCTAACTTTATGAAAGTAATTGTAAAATCCTCGATGTCTATTATTTTTAAGAAATTTGTATATTTAAAAAATACACGTGTACTTTATATTTAAAAAAATACACGGTAAACGAACGCCTTATAAGTATCAAGATGAATGAAATACGCGATTGGTGTATGCACGAGATTAATTATACATATATAAATAGTAACACTCTTCTTTACCAAATTTTATCTTGTTAAAATATCAAATTAAAATACTCAAAAGTAACACTTCTATTCAAATTAAACAATAACACTTTAGTCACTAAATTGGTATTATACAATTTTTTAACAGTTTTGGCCGTAAAATATCAACGTATTTTTTCAAATGTACCGATCTAGTATGCGTGCGTACTATTTTTTTTTTCATTTAATGTAACGAACTTTCAACTTTTTTTCCATTCTACCCATAAGATGACCGGTTACCCAAAAAAAAGTTTGGAAACCGGCTATGCATCATACTTGACGTTTTTTATTAAGGGTTTTGGCTATATAAGAGCAACGTAATCTAGTACGCGTACTATTTTTTGTCCCACTTAATATAACGTACTTTCATTTTCACACGTTTTCGTCCGTTTTTGCCCGTTTTCATCGGTTTTTGCACATTTTCACACATTTTTGCATGTTTTTCATCCGTTCTCTCACGTTTTTGTTCGTTTTTACATGTTTTCCCCTGTTTTTGAACATTTTCGTCCATTTTAGCACGTTCTCATCCATTTTTGCATGTTTTTTCATATTTTCGTTCGTTTTCGCCCGTTTTCGCATGTTTTCGTCTGTTATCGCACGTTTTTAACGTTTTTTCCTGCTTTTTTGCATGTTTTCGTCCTTTTTCGTCTATTTTTGCATGTTTTCGCACATCTTCATCTGTTTTCACACGTTTGAACGTTTTCGCACGTTATCGTCCATTTTTGCATGTTTTCGTCCGTTTTTGCCTGTTTTCGCCCGTTTTTAGACATTTTCGTTCGAAAACATGCAAAAATGGATGAAAACGTGCGAAAACGTTTAAAAACGTGCGAAAACATACAAATATAGACGAAAATATGCAAAAATAGCCAAAAACATGCAAAGACGGGCGAAAATGTGTAAAAACATGCAAAAACGGATGAAAACGTGAAAATGTGTAAAAGCGCATGAAAACGAGCAAAAACGGAAAAAAATGTGCAAAGATAGGTTAACATATGATAGGTTAAAACATGTAAAAACGAATGAAAATGCAAAAAAATGAACAAAAACGTGTAAGAACGGATGAAATCATGCAAAAACGTGTGAAATATGCAAAAACGGACGAAAACGGGGCAAAACGTTCAAAAACATGCGAAAACAGATAAAAACGTGCGAAAACGGGCGAAAACGAACGAAAACGTGCAAAAACATGAAAAAAAAGGGATGGAAACGTGCGAAAACGTGCAAAAACATTTAAAAACGGACGAAAACGTGTAAAAACGGACAAAAACGTGCGAAAATGGGTAAAAAAAATTTGGTGCCGGTTAAACAAGTTTGGTGGGGTAGAGTGGAACAAAAAATGAAAGTACTTTACATTAAGTGGGACAAAAAATAGTACGCATACTAGATCGGTCCATTTGAAAAAGTACGCTGCTATTCTACGGCCAAAACCCATTTTTTAAAAGAACCATTAAGAAGATATTCTTTTACCAAACTATCAATTGCAGGTTTGAACACATACATTGGGAAGATAAACACTTGTGTTCCAATATCTAATTATGAGGTTTCCACATTGACTTTAGCTTCTAACTTTGTATTCGAATAGAATTAGGTATCTCATATCTAGTACATTTAATGGACTTTAATCCCATCCCAATCACTGACTTAATCACTGAGTATTAGGCTCATCCTGTTGTCAAGTCATCAGCCAGATTATGTTGTGACCGAAAAAACTCTATAGATATTGCACCAATAATGATTAGCTCCCTAATCACACTATATATAACACCCAAATGTCTAGACTTGTCATTGTATATTTGACTATAAGCTCTAGCCAATGTGGTGGCACTATCACAATAGATAGAAATTTGTGCTATCCATTTCGGCCATATTGGAATCTCGTATATCAAGTTTCTTAGCCACTCTACTTCTTTACCAGCAACAACCAATGCTAAAAATTCACATTCAATAGTAGAACTGGTTGTGCATGTTTGCTTCTTGGAAGCCCATGAAATAGCACCTCCCCAAGCAAGAACACTTAGCCACTACTAGAAGATGAATCTTTAACAATCTTTATCTAGCTATCATCAGAATAACCTTCTAACACTGAATAATATCCAACGTATGATAAACCATAATTTATAGTACCTTTTGAGCACTTGAATACCCTTGTTATCACATGCCAATGATGTCTACAAGGATTACTAGTAAATCTACTCAATCTACAAAATGCATAAGCAATATCACGTTTAGTGCTCATCTCAAACAACCAATGGCTTTTGAGTATTCGAGATTTGTATTTGGAAAAGGCTTTTCCTCCAAATCCATGGGAGTACTCACTAGAGAACAATCTTCATGAATGAATATCTTGAGTATATTCTCAATATAGTGAGATTGTGTAATTATAATCCCTCTATTCTCACATTTAATCTTAATACCGAGAATAATGCGTGCTTATCTAATATCATATGGAAAACTTTGACGACAAAAACATCTTAGTTTTATCAACTTGATTTTGGTCAGTGCCAAAGATCAACATGTAATCAACATATAGAAAAATGATAACACCTTTACCAAATTCATCAAATTTTCTATATATACATTTGTCATTGGTTTAGGACAAAACCACCAGACAAGATAACCTCATCAAACTTTTGATGCTGCTGCTTAGGTGCTTGTTTTATCCCATACAATAACTTAACTAACTTACACACCTTATGCTCATTATCGGGCATAACAAATCCTTCCAGTTGCTTCATATACATTTCTTCTTCTAAATCACCATTTAAAATTGTTTTTTGACATCCGTTTGATAAATCACTAAATTGTGAAATAATCTAATAGTAGTGATACGAGCAACTGGTGCGTAGGTATCCAAGTATTCGATCTCTTCTTTTTGTCTAAATCCTTGGATTATCAATCGAGCCTTGAACTTATCAATTGTTCCATCGCTTTTCATCTTCCTTTTGAAGCTCCATTTGCAAACTAGTGATAATCAGACAAGACCCATGTATAATAGAACCAATCTCATCATCAATTGCTTTTCCAAAAAGCAACATCTCGAGATTTTATAGTTTCATTGTAGGTCCTTGGATCCTTCTTTATACTATAACAGTAAGAGTATTGAGATCCAAATTGATCTATTGATCCCTCAGCTAAATATAGTTGAAAATCATAACCATATGATTTAGCTTTCCTAGCACATCCACGTATCATCCTTCAAGAACTCTGGCATAGGGTTAGACAGAACATACAGAACCTTTAATGTTGTCAAAAGGAAGTGCATCTTCTTCTGTCGTCGTCTAAAATCATGCCCTTCAAACTCATCGTGTTTCCCAAAGTTCGTAGTCATCTTCTTCACAATATTTCTTCCAACCATGATTATCACATAATACTTTATACGTTTGTTAGAAATTGGGGTTAGTGTGATGTTAATCTTGGATATCTTCTTAAATCTTGTATAATCATTTTCCGTATAAAGTATTTCGACCTACTGATGCCTAGGTATCAGGAAATCCTTATCGGGATAATTCAAGAAGAACACTTAGTTTCTTGGTGCAAGAAATCTAAGCAAAACAATGAAGAATTGTATGAATACTCATTTATTAGAATAAGACCAAATTATTTGTTATATAACAGATATACGAGACACTTAAAAGAAGTTGAACTTGTTTAAAAACCAACAGTCACAATGGTTGGAAAAAAGGCGGGAAAAACTACTAACCAACTTGGAGTGGGACCCTAGCAAGGGGCACTGCCTCTTGACCCTGCAAGGAGCGCTGCCCCTTGATCCCTATGTCTTTGTCGTGGTATAAACATATTAGCTCAAATGAGTGTGCACTCCACACATCCCTAACTCGTATTTGAGCATAATATAAAATATCATTGGTCTCTAGTAAATCACAATTACCTAGAATAGTTGATGTCACTAAAATTGCCAACATCAAAGGAAGAAACAAATAAACAAATTCAACAAATAAATGAAAACTTTTTCAGATTACTAATCAAGATAATAGGTACAAATTCAAATTCGAAAGTGGCAAATTCTAATTATAAGTACAAATATTAATAAAGCTATTAATGTCTATATATACACCGAACTAACTGACCTATGGCCAATCCTAATTCGACTCAAACACAAATACGAAAACATATATGGCACGTCAAACAAATTACAAAATTTATTGACATCTGTTAAAGTTTAAGTCACATTTCTGACAATCTCTACCACCACTTGCACTTCTCCACCTGTTTGGGAACACCCTTTTGAAACTTCAAATAAAACGGATCTTATTTCACACAAAACATATAATCCTCGTCTTCAAACTCAAAATTCAAAATGCTTATGATACTAACTTAATTCAAAACAAATGATCGATTTTCAAAAGTGGTAACTAAAACGCCGATGACTTCCAACCAAACAATCAAAAGGTAACCGAAAAATTCAAAACGGTTAAAAAAACAAAAAGGTCGGCTCAAACCATCTTCAACACCAAAAGACAAATTGAGGAACCAAATTTAAAATCCCGAAAAAAATCCAAATTTCCTAACCGAAAATTCTCAGTGATCGAACAAAATCCAAGCAACATGATAATAATCAAGTCTTGAAACACCCAATCTATCTAAAAATTCCAAATTTCAAGTTCAAATTCTAATGACCCACTTGTCGGATAAGTATTACGGTCCAACTTCAAACTTATTATCCAAGTATATAAAAAGGTTTTTGTCAAACAATGCTCACCGGGTAATGTTTAATATGAATACAAAAGGAAACTTGGAATTTGTTAAATCAAAAATGACATATATTTAAGTTAAATTTTATGTTTATTTATTATGAATTAAATGCATAATTACTTTAAATATAGAAAGAACAAATTGTTTAATGTGTTTTAAGCATTGCCCAGTCAGCAGTGTTTAGCAAAACCCATATAAAAAGCAAGTTGATAACTTGACGTACGAGCACTTATAATTCAAACGCATCTAATATGATACGGATAATTTAACATCCAATGTATATGATATGAATTACGGCTCAAATTTGAACAAATAAAGTCCAAAACAAAACTATTACGAATATCATAAAATTTATCCAAAATACAATTATAAGCCAAAGATCAACAAAAAGTGGAAGCAAAACCTTTTCACAAAACAAAAGATCTTGTTGTCAAATCCACCAAACACATCAAACAAAAGAGGATTCCAAATGCTGTGGTCAATCCAAAACAAAATAAAAACTCAAAATATTCACATTATCTAATCCAAAGTCATCAATAAAGCCTTTGATCAGCATACTTTAATTCTGACACGAAATCTTCAACGACAAATTCAAACCAACCTGTAAAACCTTTTTTTTTTTTTTTTTTTTGCCTTTTCTTCATGGATCTGATAACACTCGTTGGTAATCAAAGGACGAAACAAGCAAAGATCGAAGGACAAATCAAGAAAAGAAATTCAACAGACTTAGCAGAAGCTTTTTCAAATTGCAAATAAACTTCAAAACTATGAATTATAATTCAAAATGACCTAATTCTAATTAGAAAGCACAAATAATCTAAAGTTGCCAATGTCTATAGACCAAACTAACCGACCTGTGACCAATTTTAATTTCTCTCAAACACAAATACAAAAAAGTGTAAGACACGTCAAACAAATTATATAAGTTACCAATAACCTTCAAAGTATAAATCACTTTTCTAACAGTATCAAAAACATTTGTCTATGATAAAATTATAACTATACTTAAAGTTCTTTTTCCTTTTGTAAAAATTAGTTGCAACAGATTCATCTTATTTAGTTTATTGATTCAATGTAGAGATCCCCGTTCAGTGTCAGAAATTATGCAAATGATTCTATGGATCTGCCCTTAAAGGTGGTTACTATTAAAAGTACATCCTCCAACGCATGGAAGGTAAATTAAAAGGGTTATGCTATTTTTATTTCTATTGCGAAATCATTCCATAACGTAACCTTATCTTCTATTTCTATTGCGAAGAAGGAGAGTAAGAATTTTGAGATGCAACAAAAAGTAACAAAATTTGTTAAAAACGAGAAATAAAATGTTCGCGTTGCGGCCATGGATTATTTCATAAACTTTTATGATATATTAACCTAAACCCGTTTAATTACTTTACTTTCTTTTCGCATAAAATATTATATATGTCTATACAATTTTATAGTAACGTGTTTTCATATAACTAAATTATTCTTTATCTATTAACCTATCGAAATAATAGTTTATATTTTAAAAGTAAAACGTGTATAAAAATTATTCTATAAACTAATATTGATTATTGTGATTAGTCTAGGTTCTACATCATTCAAATATATACAATCATTTTGACTTCTTAATGAAAATATAAGAAGTTGATTTTGTAATAATATCCCTAATTATTAAAGGTAAATTAGAAATACTGAAAAATTGGATTCATTTTATTTTAAATTTAAAGACCTTTCTAGTATTATTTTTATAACAAACTTCCAAAATTTTGACCTATTACCAGAGAAATACGAAGTTGATTTTAAAATTTTAGTAACTTTTTATCAAATGTACTGTAAGTCAAAAGTATTGCAATATTAGGCTCATTTTATTCGAAATTAAAAAAAAAAATTAGGTGTATTTTTAATAAGAAAAATGTTGAATATGTATCAGATATTTGTTAAATAAAATTTGTTATATAAAAACAATCATAAAAGTAAAAAGCTTAAGGTAGTTTCATAACTTGTTACATAGTTAAAGGGTATGTATTGGATTTTTTTAATTAAAATTATGTTTAAACAAATTTGAGAGTAGTTTTTAAAGTATTACATACTTTAAGGGAAACAATTATTTTTATTAATTAAGTGCAACATTTTATTTAAAATCGCAGGTAATTTAAAAACATTGCAATATTGAGCTTATTCTGTCCGCAATTTAGAGACCTTTTAATCGGTATATCAATTCGTTAAAAAATTCTTACATATTTGTTAGGTATTTGATAAATAAAACTTGTTATATAAAAAAAATTAAATAACTATATGTACAAGATACTTTTGGTAAATTTTCACCCACATCCTTTGTACTTAAAATGTTTTTTTTGAGTAATAGATTTATCAGGGTTATCCCTTTATCCAAAAAAATAGTTTTAGAGAGTACATTAAATATATGAGTTAGACACACTTTTGTTCGTTATAGTTTGTTGGGTATTTCATTTTCAGTCGTTTTCTAAAAGATATTTCAAATTTATGAAACGTGCGGTCACGATTTTTTTTCATTTCTTCTAGTTACGTTTGTTTGACTTTGTTTGACCATTAAATAATGTATTTTATTAAAGGGATCGTATATTGGGAGGCCGCCCAGCTATTAAACTTTTTACTTTTAGACCACCCATTTATCAAAACTAACTTATAGGCCGCTCATTTATGAGTTTACCTTTGTTTATACCAATTTCGAATAATTTTATCTCGAAAATCTTTAAAACAACAAGAATAAAGCTAAATATAACATATTAAAACAACTTAAACGAGTTTTAAAATGTAAAATATCAGTTTTAGTCATTATTTAAGTGCAACTTTAGTTAGTTGAAAGTGATTTAAGATATTTAACTAATGTTTTACGTTTAAATTGTTAATTTTATTGTGTTTATATGTTAAAATTTGCTTTATTCTTGTAATCGTATGAATATCCGGCAATAATTTGAACGGGATTGGTATAAAGAAAAACAAACACATACTTGGGTGGCCTATAAGTTAGTTTTAAAAAATAGGTGGCCTAAAAGTAAAATACTTAATAGTTGGACGGCTTTTGAAAACATAATCCCTTTATTAAACTACCTACAAACACTCACCCCCCCCCCCATACATAATCGCTTATCTCTCTATCCCCCCTGTCTCTCTCACAAAGATACACAACACACCACATACGACCGGGAACCATCGCCAAAAACCACCACCAAACTCCGAACACAATCATAAACAACCGGTCATTATCACTAAACCACTAGAAACCACTAAAAATAATCGAAAAAAATATCACCCTTCATAAACACCATGAACCGCAAGATCTGGCCGGATCTTGACCAGATCTAGTGGCGGTGGTGGTGTTGTGGAGATGGCGGTGGGGGTTTTGGTAGTTGTGGTTACATGTTTGTATGGTTTTGGTGGAAGTGTTTATGTTTATGTATGGTTTTCATTTTCTTGTGTGTTTTAGTGATGACGAAGATGAAGTTTTATATGAGGTTTTATGTGTTTAATGAAGGTAACTGTGTGTTTTTGGTGTAGGGATGTTTGTGTGTGTGTGTATTAGAATCTGGACAAAATAGAGGTGTTTGTGTTTGTGTTTTGGGTTTGCAAATAATAATAATAATAATAATAATAATAATAATAATAATAATAATAATAATAATAATTTCTTAGCTCCCTACTAATTTCTTGTAAATCCTATGATTTTCTAAATAATAATAATAATAATAATAATAATAATAATAATAATAATAATAATAATAATAATAATAATAATAATAATAATAATAATAATAATACGACTCATGAAGTGATGGTTTTGTGTGGGCGATTATGCCGATCAACTTGCTCGTCTTCGTCCTAATCAATCCCCTTCACCTCTAAACCTTGTTTCAACGTTCCTTGTTGGATTAAGGACCAGTTCTCCTTTTTTTTCCTCGTTCTGTTTCTTTTAAGGATCCCGCGGTGGTAATTTGCTAGACTTTGGTGCACATAGTGTTCGTTTTGGTTCTTCCAAATCAGTTTTCGTGTCAGTCATTACCAAGTTTGATTGATTCTTTTAACCGGTTTTAGGGTTGGAACATTTCAATTTCTTCGAACTTTTTGTTCTGAGTTTCCTATTGTGTTTTGCCCTCCTGGTTGGTTTCTTCTTGCTTGCGATTTGGCCTAGCGGTTGCTGTCAGTTAGAAGGATAATGTACTTTTATCCCTTTGTGAAAGTCTGTATTGGCCTTGCGTTTTGGGTACTTTGCGGTTAGCCTAGTGTTTTGTCCTGTTGTGAAAGTTAAAAGGATACCTTTGGTTTTTGACATTGATAGTGGACCCAGCCTTTTTGTCCTTGCGTTTTGAGTTTTTTTTACATTTCTAGTGCCTAGCGTTTTGTCCTGTTGTAAAAGTTAAAAGGATACCTTGCATTTTGAGTTTTTGGATATGCTTTTTGATCGTTGTGGATAGTGGGTTGTGCTTTTTGTAAGGCCTTGCTTTTTGGCCTACGTTTTGACTATCTTGCGGTTTGCTTCAGGAACGACTGGCTTTTTGACTCTAGGTAAATTGCGGTCTGTTTTAGGACTACCTGTGGTTTGATTATAAAATGATTTGCGGTTTATTTTTGGATAACCTGCGTTTTCACTTGTGGTTTGTCTCACGGGACTTGTGGTTTGGTTATGGCAATCATACGGTTACATTGTCCTTTTGCTGGGTTAAGCGGTTGTCAGGATGGTAGTGGAAATAGGCTCACCAAAACCTCGTTGATCTCTCACCTTCGTGATCGTCATTTCAATAAGGATGCGCTAGCCACCACAAAACTTTCCTTGGTCACTAACCTAGGTGTTTTTTAGGTTGCTGAGGTTACGTTGAAACGCATGGGTCTTTGGTTATGTGGGGTTTGTTTTAAGACGCATACTCTTCGTTCTAAGTGCCAACACGGATCTGATTTTGTGTCACCCCTTGATTGTGGTGATGGTGTCGTTAGGTTTGTATTATTTGATCTCACCAAGCCACAAATACCTTCTTCTGTTCAACTTGCTTGTATTGAGGGTCCGGTTTTGGAGGAGCATTATGGTTTTTATCTACACTTACTTGACACTTTGCTTTCTAAAGGGTTGCACACTGTCAAATCCGTCCCTCCAAAGTGTCGTTGGGATTCTCTCATGTACTGAAAGGAGCTCTTGATAAGGTTATTTGTACACCTGAGGACATTTCTTGTTGGATTAGCCTGTTAGTATTGCCTTTTTGTCTCCTTAAAACCTTTTGCCCGAGGAGTAACATGGAGTGTAGGTCTGCTGTTAAGCACCAACGCCAAGAAGAATATATCGCTAATGCCATCCATTCTTGAGGTACGTCTGGTGGTTGGTTGCAGCTTGTTAAAGAGGTAAAAGTTGAACCCTCCCCCGCAATGCCTAATATCGATGAGGAAAACTCAAATTTGGGTGAGCGCAATGTCAAGCAATGTAAGAGGAAGATCTGTGATGGCCATTATACTGCGGATGTCAGAGTTCTTTCTTCTTCGGGTGTTGCCCCTTATAATGATACTACTCTTGAGGACTTAAAGGCTAAGCATCCCTTCAAGTCTGCTCCTTATATGCCGGATATACCTATTGACCATCATAAACTCATTGCATCTCCTGCTGTGGTTCTTAATATTATTAAGAGTTTTCTTCGTGGTACGTCTTGTGGTAGAGATGGTTTGCATGACCAACACCTTCTGGAGGAGGGGAGGCTATTCTTCATGCCGTGAATCGGTTTATTGAAGATCGTAGAGCTGATGTGGGTCTTTTGATGTTGTTGGTGGATTTCAAAAACGCTTTCAATTTGGTGAATCCCGAAGTTATGTTACATGAGGTCCGCCTACATTGTCCTGCTGTTTCAAGCGGGGTTGAATTTTGTTACTCCAGTCCAGCTAGATTATATTATGGGGAGCACACTTTATGGTCGCACCAAGGTGTGCAACAAGGTGACCCGCTTGGACCTCTCCTTTTTTCCTTAGTGTTACATCCTTTGGTATGCAAGATTAGAGACTCCTTTTGTCTCTCCCTCCAAGCTTGGTATCTAGATGATGGCACGATCATTGGAGATACTTTGACTGTTGGGAAGGTTTTTGAGCTTATTATGATGGATGGACCTCATTAAGGTTTACACCTCAATGTCGATAAAACATAGGTTTTCTGGCCCAAAAAAGATCCTAGAAGCAGGCTGGCAGGTATCTTTCCACCTAATATTGGTCGGCCTTCTCATGGTGTTAAATTGTTGGGTGGGCCTGCTATTATAGACCTTGAGTTTAGCAGTGAGCTTCTTATGAAAATGGTGGCTAAAACCATTGAGCTTATGGATGTTGTTGCTAAACTTAACGACCCTCAGTGTGAGTTGCTACTCCTTCAGGCTTGTGCCGCTATTTCTAAGTTGTATTTTTTTATGCGAACATGTTCCCCCCGAGTCTTTGAACGTGCTCAGATTTCATTTGATGCGGCACTTCGTTCTTCTCTGGAGCGTATTGTCACAGCTTCTGGACCTGGTTTTGGTGATTGGCAATGGAGACTGGCCACGTTGCCTTTTGAGTTCAGGGGGCTTGGTGTATACACTGCAGGTGATGTCTTGAACTATGCCTTCCTTGCATCTAAACTCCAATCTGCTTGCTTACAGACTAAGCTCCTTCGACACTCTGGCCTTGTTACTTCTAGATCTTCCTTTGATGATGGCCTGTATGCTTTTAATGAGAAAATGGAAATCGACCTTTTGAGTAACCCATGTGAGATCGTTGCCCCCAAACTCATGAAGAAATTGGCAGACATATATTTCACACGTGTCACTAAAATGGTTGAATCCACCTTCTGCTTATCTACTAAACAGTTTGCTTTATGGAGATCGCAAAAAGAAGACTACACTTCAGACTGGCTTAGGGTGGTTCCGATATCTGGGTTGGGACAGACCATGAATGCTAGAACTTACCAATTTCTTTTATGCTATCGGTTAGGTATCCCCCTATTTTCAACTCAGATGCCATGTTCAGCTTGCTCCAGGGTATTTGCGGGAGACATTTATGGGGATCGTGCGGTATCATGTGCTGGTATCATAGGTATTAAACATCGTCATAAATTAGTGCGTGATACCCTTGTTGACATATGTTCTCTGTCTGGGGTCTCGGTTCGTAAAGAGGTTGACATTGGGCTCTGTGGAGAAAGGTACAACACCTTACGCCTAGCTGATATGTTACTCTATTCTTGGGATGGTGGGCAGGATACATGTGCCGATTTGACAGGGTCATCTCCCTTAACGCAAACTAATATGGTTGATTTTGCACCGGGTCGTGCGGTGACTGAAGTCGCACAACGTAAACGTGTCAAGTACGAGGATAAATACGTGAGCATTGGATATGGTTTCCTCCCCTTCTCATTCTCTTCCTTGGGAGAACTTGAGAAGGATGTAGTGACCTTACTAAAGCGCATCTGGACTTTCTCGGTGACTCAAGATATTGGAGCACGTGTTGCTGATCATATTTTTAGTAGGATAAGCTTCGCTATAGCTAGAGGAGTGGGGGCCCAACTTATATCTCGGCTCCCCACTAATTTCTTGTAATTTCTATAATTTTCTAATGAAGTGATGTTTTTATAATAATAATAATAATAATAATAATAATAATAATAATAATAATAAAATAAAGTGAAGGGTGTTTTAGTCATTTCTCAATATAAAGAAGATGGTGTTTTAGTTATTTCACATTATTTAACTGGTCAAATAAACAATTCACGAAAAAATGGATCAAAACCGATTGGTGAATGGTTAATCAAATTTCAAAAGTGATTATCTTTCAAGGACTGCATCTTACTATTCATATTTCTGAGTCATTTATTGGATTCAAGATCCAATAATGTATTTTTGTAGTTAGAAAGTTCACTATGATCCTCTAACTTCTATTCTGAGCATTGATATAAAAAAATACAACTTAGGCGCTTGAGGTATCATTGCGGATCTATGAACAGGAGTTGCATCACATTGTGGTTCAACATTTACATGTTTAGCCTCAGTATGACATTCGTTAGTGTACTCAAAACGTTGTGAATTTTGTTATTGAATCTCTTCTAGATATACAGATGCTCCCACTTGCTTCTTGTACGAAGAAACTATTCTTCAAATACTCAGCATTTTGAGCAACAATAAATTTTCTCATTTGGGACACACAAAATATGTTGTTAGCATGATTCTAGTTTGTTAACAACACGCTTCAAGTGATTTTAACAAAATTAGAACTTCAATAAAGACTTAATGGGATTCATCCTATTCCATAATTGATGCTTTCTTAGTTACCTTCTAGGTTGGAAGCATATTGAGTATATGCATGACATGTTCTAACCTTAATAGTTTTGGAGGTAAAGAAGTTAAAGTCGTCAAGGATCTAACAATATCAACATAGTTTGATTCTCCATGTTGGAAATACCACAAATTTGTGGTAATTCATGAGGATTTATATTGTGAGACAATTCCACAATTCTTTAGATGAACTTATACTCTTTGGTGCACATACTTGCCAACTAAGTCAAACTAAATGGCATCAATAGTATTTTCAAGCCAATTGCATGCTTTATATTATAAGTCTTTGATAAAGTCAATGCCTTCATCTGTATGTTCTGACAAGAAGACATAAACAATTAATTTCTTATTATATGATTTAAGTCTTTAATCAACTCAAGGACTTCATGTGCATGCCTTAACAAGAAGACATAACAAGTTAACGAATTACTTTACGTTGTAAGTCTTTCAAAAATTAAAGGACTTCATGTGTATGTCTTTACAAAAAGACATAAACATATTTAGCTAAAGTAATTACGAACGTCGACGGCCTGAATAGTAATTTCAAGTTAATTTCATGCTAAATCATGTTGGTTGAACTAGCTTTTTATTATATCTTGACATTTGTTCTAAATATGGCAACATACCTTTTATGTGTAGAAGTCTCTAGTAGAATTTTAGTTTTCTTACCTTGTGATCAAGAAAATCCATTAGTCATATTGTTTTGTGTTGTACCTTGCACACTATTAAGATTTCTCCCACTCATGTAGGGCACAACATCATGCATACATAAGGGTGAGCACAGTCTAGTAAGCATATACTTAGATATTCAAGGAAGTGTATCAAAGTCTATTATATAGATGATGGACTAGCCATCTATGCTATTCTTTAACTTAAAAATTAGCATGCAATTCCTCATTAATTGGCCTATCTAGCCACAAGAGTGTGTAGTGCCTTTATTAGGTTGAAGGAAACAACTAGGTAAATCACGCTAGTTATTGTCTTCACCACTTTTGCAGTGATATTTCAATTTTCTAATTAAGAATCATAAGTTGTCTCGATGATATCAAGATTTTATCATTCTGGTAGCTAAAGAAACGTGTTCTCTAATTATCCAAATGTCTTATATGTTTCAGAGATTTCAAAATTGAATAAGGGTAATGAAGCCAACTTGAAAGAATAAAATATGCAACCGTAGTTACCTATTTAAATTTTGCAATACATAACGATTTCATGAGTAAGTTTTCTTTGAGTTTGATTAGAATCGGAACAAATCAAGCTCTTCTATTATAGCTTTCTCGAATAAGGAAAAATGATACGAATGAGTCTCTCTCTTCCTTACAAGGAAATGAAGCTCAGTTTGTCTTCTTCAAGAAAAGTACAAACTCTTGTTTACGGTTTATGTTGCATTAATACCATTAATTGAATTTATAAAGTTCAATTTTAGTATTCTCGTTAATTAATACTTTTTAAAATTAACTATCCAAGATTTATATAAAAACAATTAATTTTACAAAAGGCTGAGATCCTACTTGTTGCCTCGGGTTAAGGATCTCACCGCTTAATTCGTCCAATTTGAGAACGTGTGAAAATGGCACTAGGCCTTACGCATAGAGGATAATCACCTTGGTTTCAATTCACCTACGTATCATGCAGGGTAAAAGGCAATTGTAAGTGTCTTTAAAACTATATGGAAAGACTCAAATTTTAAGGGTATAAATATTTTATAAACCATGTAAATCAAAAGGTGTACGAAGAAGCATGCATTCATTCTTTGTAGCGCAAGTTAAAAGTTCTTAACTAAAGTCTAAACATTATTTTAATTATCTATGTGACATCATGTCCGAAACACAATTAATAAGGAAAAAACAATGTAGTTATCAAAGTTTATAAAACAATTTAGTTTCACTTTAGTTCCGAATACATTTGCAATTTACACAAGTCACAACATATATAAAAGGCGAAATAAAGGAAACACAATCAGAATCGACATGCAAAACGTCAATCGATGAAATCTTATACTCGGTTTCATGAGCCACCATGAAAACCGAGTGGTCAATCTCAGGGAAAATCCATACAACCAAATATTGAGCTCCCACTTGCTTTTAGACCCATTCTAAAGCAAGAACTCATTGAAGCCCAAAATCAGCATGTTGTCAGAAAAATTTAGTCCGCTTGTGGGACAAAAAGTCAAGGAAGGATTCCAAACTACAAAGTTGTAGCTCTATGAGTCGTGTACGTGTCTTAAAAATTTCAGCTCCTAACTCCCAGCCAAACACCGAATTAATTATTTACTACATGTACCTCCAACAGGTCCTTTTTTTGCACATCCACCTTTAAATTTGATGCCTTTCTAAATCGAGCAACATTTATAACTTGATGTTTTTATAGGACTAACATAAGACCTAAGAGCCTTAAACTACCCAAACAATAGCTATAAATTATTTAAAGGTACTAATAATTGCCGAAACAATGGCAAAACCGCGAACAAAAACTACAAGTAAAACATCAAACAAGCATTTAAAGGCCAAGGCTTTCATCGGTTTTGCACTCACATATTAATACACTAAGAATATGATTGCAACAAGGTTTTGGCTTATATTCCATAGTAAAAAAAATGCATGCTTTTACCATGGAATACAATTATAATAACAACAAAATAAAATAAGTAAAATAATCAAAAGATTTAAAGCAAGTAAAAAACCCCGATATGTATACCCAAACCTGTGGCCCTAGGGTTCTCAAACACTAATTTTTAAGACCTCTTAGGGTCGATTTTTCAAAATTCCCAAGCGGGTGTCCAGGAATCGTTACATTAAATACTATGAGAACGCGCATTTTGACCACTTCTACATATACAATATTAACCAAGAACATCATATGATGGGCTCGTAATGCCACTGTTGGGATATATATGTAAAAATATAAAGTAAGGGGTTGTTTGATAAAAGTGAATAATTTAGTACTGAATGATTAAATGCTCTAAATGATTTGAAGGTCCTGAATGAAATTGGCTCTGAACGAAAACATGTTGTTTGACAAGTATTTTATGCTAATATTCTGAACCACTATTCGTCATGTTGTCCGTAATTTTATTTATTTATTATTATTATTATTATTATTATTATTATTATTATATATATATATATATATATATATATATATATATATATATATATATATATATTTATATATATATATATATATATTGTCATCATCACTTTATTAAAAATTCATAAGATTTGCAACAAATTAGTAGGAAGCCTAGATACTATCTGGGCTCCCACTCCTCTAGCTATTGCAAAGCAAATCCTACTAAAAATATGAGTAGCAGCACGTGCCCCAATATCTTGAGTAACAGAGAACTTTCGGATCCGTTTTAGTAAGGTCATTGCTTCCTTCTCAAGTTCCCCAAAAGAAGAGAATTATTATTATTATTATTATTATTATTATTATTATTATTATTATTATTATTATTATTATTATTAACTTTGGTCTTGTTAACATAATCTACAATTCGTTAGAGTAACATATGAGTCATGAATAAATTTGAGTTAATAATATAGTGTTCCTATAATCAAATGTTGAGTTTTGGTTTTCCTAATAAATGAATATATTTCTTATAAATGTATTAAAGAAATAGACAAATACAAGAAACACAACAATAAAAAAGATCTAAAGTTTATTAGGGTCGGGTAAATCAAAATATATAATTTATCGAATAGATAAACATATCAACTATGAAATAATTATAAAAATTATCCACTCAAAGATGCTATTTATGAAGTATAGTAGGTGCTTAGTCATTTTGCATGTTATAGACGTTGGCCCATTCCATCCTTAATGGAATGATTACGAGAGGTGAAAATTGTTATCAAACAACTTCCTCTGCTGACCGAATTAGCTTGTAGCTCATTAAAAGGCTATCAAACACTTCTTAAGTTTTCTTAGAAATCCACACCTTCCAAAGTTTAATGTCAATCATTGTTACCTAAAGAAGACTTTATCATTTTACCTAATATAGCAACATATAATGCAATCTCGCCCACCATTGGATGCTCAACATGTGTAAAGTAAGGAAGCCTTTGAAACCTTAATTCTCTGTTATAAAAGAGAATGTTTGTAAATGAGTAAATGAATCTCTTGGAATTAAAGTGATACACAATCAAGAGCATTTACTCCTCAAATATAACTTTGTCCGGTTAACACTTGTCGAGTTAGAATAAGTTCTTACTAAAATCATAACTTAGGTTTGTGTTTAATTTATTGAGGAGACCACCTCAATTGTCATTCTACTAGGATATATTGTTATTACGCAAACAATCATTGTCAAGTTATTTGATTCATTCGGTAAAGAATTTTAAACGTTGAAACTTTGTTAATGTTTATTTATTTAAATTGTTTTACGTATTATAGCATTAGAATGGTTTAAACTCAACATTTGTTTGCATGGTGAGTAATTTAACTTATTCTTAAGAATTGGGAACAGTAAAAATACCAAGGCCACATTACGTATTTAATTTTATTCTACGTATTCATTCATCTAGCAAGTACAACCTTCCTCACTATTTTATCCCTTATCTTAATGCTGCAGGTAAACAAGTTGGAACACTTGAGAATTGGACTCAAAGATATACAGTTGGCCACTGATAATTTTTCAAAGGAATGTCAGCTTTGGTCCGATGATTCTTATGATGTTTACAAAGGCGATCTTGAATGGTTTGATAAAAAGTATGTTTCCTCCTTGAAGGGGAAGAGTAAAGGTGAATTGCCCGAGAGACACTATAATGTAAGAATAGCGCGCCTCAACAATGAAACTTTAGTAGATAGGTTCTATAAAGAAATTGAAATTCTTAGCACTTGTAAGAATGACTACATAGATTCTCTTCTTGGATTTTGTGACGAAGATGGTCTATTGATACTTGTTTACGAGGGTAATACTTATGATCGTCTTACTATGTATTTGAGCTCGCAATATCTTATATGGGAGAGGCGTTTACTAATCTGTCTCGGTGTTGCACACGGGTTAAATTACATTCACAATGGGATGGAGGACCAAAAGATGGTCATTCACCGTCAACTAAGTAGTCAACACATTATATTGCCTGGTATATCACAAAGAACAAAAATTACTAGATTTGGACTATCTACATTCCACGAGAATCAAGATGAAGACGCTTTACATCTCAAAGAGAATCATTCGGATGCATGTAGCTTTTATTCCATGGCTCCAGAACTTGGTGAAACTGGCAAGGCAACAAAAGAGTCAGATATATACAGTTTTGGACTAGTTATGTTTGAAATCCTATGTGGGGAGGATTACTCGACTTTAAGGTTGGCTGATGATGAGTTTCGGGCACAACACTGGTTCAAGGACGGAAAAATAAAGCAAAGAGTAGCCCGGGTACTGAGGGAAGAAAATCGTGGTAACAAATTATATCTCAAGGAAGGACCCAATGAAGATTCGTTGGACACGTTTATAAACATCACTGAACAATGTTTGGCGGTAAACCCGAAGCAGCGTCCAACTTTGCAAGTCATCCACAAGGAACTTTGGAAAGCGTTAACGTTTCAGGTAAGTCCTACTCCTTCCGTTCTAAAATAATTGTCCACAGACAAAAAACACATAGTTTAAGAAAACATCATCATTATAGTTTTCTCTAACAAAAGACAATTTTACCTTTAACCAATTAATTTAAAACTTCTTTAAAGCTTGTAATAATAACCTCAAGTAAGGTTAATATTGTAAACTTAATCTACATTCCTTATCTATATTTAGAAGTGGACAATTAATTTAAAACAAGACAAAATGAAAATGTGAATTATAAATATAGAACAGGAGAAGTATAGTTTATGTTAAAATATTGTGAAAATTTACATAGTAGACACCTAGAAAACTTATTATGCATATAGTGGTTGCACCTTACACTTGGTCCAATAAGAAAAGTCTCCATCAAGTCTATAATCGCATGACCCATTTGATTTGGGGCAGACTATAGGGACCCTTATAAGCGGGATTTGCTACAGTGATATGCATCAGAGAGTAGTAGTATGTGCATCGTGGTGTTATATTGTGTGTTTTGCGGTTTGTACAGTTGACTTATAGGGGGTTTTGTATGACAGGACTTGATGATTTTTTCACTATGTAAGGTATTGACTAATAAAGTAGACTATTCATACCGTAAATTTTTAAAGGATGTGTTATTAAAACCTTCTTATGGTCAATTGTACAACCCGTGATGCAAACAGTACAACATTGTGATGTATATCTTACAACCCTTAAATGTATCCAATGATTAAAAACTCTTTTATAAAAAGGGTCTGAATATCATACCCCATTTATAAAGTAGCACTACCTTGTGCAAAAACTTAAGTAAACTATTCATACTGCAAAATTAAATTTAAGCGCACATACTTTTCAAAAACTTAAGTAAACTATTCATACTGCAAAATTAAATTTAAGTGCACATACTTTCAAGCGCATATTTATAAATGCGCCGCCCATTTTAGTAAAACACTTAAAAAAGATTCACTTTTTCTCGCCCTTTTATTTGCGCACAATGAGAGCAAAATTTTTTGCTCACCTTCTTACGTGCGTGCACACTATTAATTTAAAAAGATAAGCTAGTACGTTGACATGTGCCGGGGCATGCAAACTCTTTTTACTCACCCTCTTATGGTAGAAATTTTTTAAGCAAAGTATAAGTTATATAATCTATTAAAATATTATTCATTGATACATCCAAATACTTCATAGTTCCTGACTAGTAGGGGTGTTCATCGGTTTAGTTATCGGGTTGTTCGGTTTATTCGATTCAGTTAGCTCGATTATATTTTTTTTAGGTAAAAATTAAACCAAACCGAATAACCCGAGCTATTTAATTTTAATTATTTATTATTTATATAGATTTTTAGTAAAAAAAAAAAGAAAAGAAATTAAGCTTAAAAGTTATATAATTATACTATGAAAAAATTTTAATGGTCATTTTATGATATAAATATGTATAAAAATATATATTTATATGAATTTTGTTTCGGTTTAGATTGCCAAAACTATATCCAAACAGAAAACATAATATTTAATTCATACCGGTTCGATTTTGACAAATTCGGGTCAGTTATAAATTCGGTTTAGTTTTTTTCGATTCGATTCGGTTTAAGATTCTGATTTCTGTGGGTATTACCCGAATTCTGAACATCCTTATTTGTAAGTGGTATATGATGTGAATAATTTGATTGATTATTACAAACGGAGTCTCTTTTTATGTCATTTGCTCTTGATTTATTAATTGATACGTACATGATCAATTAAAAGAAAATACGACATCAATTTTTCTACCGTAACAAAAGCTTTGTAAGAGTGTGATTTCTATTCCGTAAACTTGGTGAGGGTCATAATTGCATAGTTTATAATTTGAAAAGTTATCAACTATCGAAATACTTGAAAACATTACAATTCAGAGAATATATTATCAAAGAAGGTTAATGAAGTGTTTTATAATTTACAGGAAAACCACAAGGACCATTTGAGAATGTCTTTCAAAGACATTGAATCAGCCACACAAAACTTTAGTCGTGCAAATGAGATTGGAGGTGGTGGTTTTGGTAGGGTGTACAAAGGAGAACTTGCATCTGAACATGGATCCTCTACAATTGTTGCAAAGCGGTTAGACACACGTCATGGTCAAGGGGATCAACAGTTTTACAATGAGCTACATATTCTTTCTGAGTATAAGCATGAGAATGTCATCGGTCTTGTAGGCTATAACAACGACGGACAAGAAAGAATCATCGTATATGAATATGCATCCAAAGGAAGTCTTGATAACTATTTGAGTGATGCTAGTCTTACTTGGATTAATCGGCTTAACATTTGCGTTGATGTTGCAAGAGGATTAGCTTTCCTTCATGGAGGTGTTCGAGAACACGAGGCGGTGATACATAGGGACATGAAAACTGCTAACATTCTACTTTTTGATGACTGGAAGGCAAAAGTGGCTGATTTTGGGCTTTCGTTAATATGTACAATCAGTGATGAAACAGACTATGTCATTGATCATGTTTCCGGCACACGTGGATACTGTGACCCAGTATATAAAAAATCAGGTTTCTTAACCAAAGAATCTGATATTTATTCGCTTGGTGTGGTTCTATTCGAGATCTTGTATGGGAAATCAACGTATGAGATCAATAAACGTGAGAAGCAGTTTCTACACAGTTTAGTTAAACAGCGCTTTGAGGAAGGAAGATTAGACAAGGTTGTGTTTAACGCTATAAAGAACCAAATCGTGCCGGAAGCATTGGCCATGTTTCAAGCGATTGCCTACCAGTGCTTACATGATGATAGGGAAAAACGACCAACAGCAGAACATGTTCTAGTACATCTTCAGAAGGCATTAGAATTGCAAGTAAGAACATCCACTATGGTGATTTATGAAAAGGTTTCTACAATGAAGAAGTGGTTTATCATTTGTTTAATCATAGTGGCATGCTTATGTGGAATGAACAGGTCTAACATCTTAAACCTCTTTTAAATTTAACGCATTTGAGTTCAAAGTTTAGTGTACCAAAATCGTTATACATTTAAAAAAATAATAATAAATAAATTCAAACTATATCACACTTTCGAAAAAAGTTGGCTTCCTTTTAAATGACTTGGTTTTGTGTTAAAAAAATTTATAATTTGTGTTAGGTAAAGGATGTAGCCGTTTGCAAGGAATCCTAGAGATGGCAAGAAATCCTGGACAATATAGAGCTAAGTTGTCAAGATGAAAAAACTTGGAGGCTAAAGTTGTTGAAGAACTGGCAAGATGATTATCAGCAAGAGTGCAAGTTTTAAGTTTGGAATATATTTAAGGCTTATTATTTGTTTGAGATCGTTTGTTGTTTTTAGTCGTGTGGATTGTCGAAACACCTTTGATATGTGCAAAAAAAATAAACAGATAAATCTAAGGGTAAAGGCCATAAAATAATAACGTACTTTCTCAAATTTTCCGAGTTGAAATACTTACTTTTTTATTAACAACGATTTCTATCAAACTTTCAAATATTGTTCTGACTTCAACAAATAGTTGTGTTATTTTCCACGTGTAGCTCCACGTGTATTATTTAATTGTCTATTATCCTAGTCATTAAAAAAGTTTCCCGCTTATAAAGTAAACCCTATTTACCCCCAAAATATACTTTCCCCCGTCATTCCCACTTTACTCAATTTTTTTAACCAAACCCTAATTTCTTATCTCAACAATACAATCTGAAATACATGAAATTGTTTTGAACAACTAGCGAGATGACTAAAGGTATGGATTTATACAATGATTAGTTTGTATATTTAACTGTATTTATGCAAGACCCTAATTTATTTTGAAACCATAATTTTGAGGTGAACCGAAGAAGAAAAAAATCAAAGAATGGTGTTTTCACCATTTATGTTAGATACGACGGTATGTATACTTGTGGACCTTTGAGATACTCACAAGGTGATTTGAAAGAAATATCAAATATTCATTTTCAAGGTATGTCCTATGAAAACCTTGTGGAAATACTGAAGATGTTATTTCCAAGAAGTCATTTTTATAGGTTGTATTATTGTAAAACGAATACCCCATTGAAGTTAGGTATAAAAGAACTTAAGTTCGATAATGATGTTTTTGAAATGTTGAAAGCTGGTTATGAGAATGGGTATAAGATGGATATTTACCTTGAACACATTGATTATGATGTTTTAGATTTACTTGAGATTGAAGATAAGGAACAAAATGTAGAGGATAGTGATGATAACTATTCTAGTGATGACTGTGAGGAAGTAGATTATGTGGACTTTCATAATGAAGTTGATGATGTAGTAATTAAGGATTTTAGTACAAAAGATCCTTTTTTAAATAAGCTTTCTAGTGATAAGGGTTTATTTAGGACTTATGTTCTTAGACAAGTCCTTGTAAGACAACAAGAACCAGAAGAAGATCTTGACCAGAACACAATAGACCCTGTTTATAAGGTTAAAAAAGGTGTAGTTTATCCAAGTTTTAACCCTGATATACCTTGGAATAAGATGGAACCCATCTTAGGTATGAGGTATGAGGACTCTCAACAGCTAAACTTTGCTTTGACCAATTATGGTGTAGCAAATGGCTATTAGTTATGGTATATGAAGAATAACTGGAGGTCTGTTTTGGTATACTGTGGTAGGAATGTTGATGAGGGTAGATGTGCAGGTAAAAAAGGTGACAAAGATAGGTTGATGCCAAATGAGAAAAAAGCTCTTTTAAAAAAAGGTGAAAAAGTTGTGTTGAACAATAAGGTAAAGAAGAAAGCAGTAAAGAAGAAGGTTAGTGTTGAGAATGATTGTGGAGAGGGTACAAGTAAAGGAGGGAACAAGAAGATTTCAGCTCTCAAGAAGGGTAATTGTTGTCCTTTTAGACTATATGCTTCATGGATGTCTAATGAACACTCTTTTCAAATAAAGTCCCTCATACATGATCATAAATGCTCAAGGAATTACAACTTGGGTGCTCTTGTGAACTATAAGTGGATTGCAGACCAGTATGCAAAAGAAATCATAGCTGATCCAAATATTCCATACAGAAAAATGAAAGATTACATTAGAGTGAAATTTATGATAGATGTAAGTTTAGGTCAGTGTAAAAGGGCAAAGCAGAGGGCATTATATGATTATGAAGGTGGTCTAATAGAGCACTACAGTAAAATGTATGAGTATAGGAATGTTGTTTTAGAAACCAACCATGGGTCTACATATAGGTTGGATGTGGATGAGTCTTCTAGTGGCAGTGTGTTTTTCAAAAGGATGTATATTTGTTTCAAAGGGGTAAAAGATGGATGGTTAGCAGGTTGTAGGAAGGTAACTGGGCTTGATGGCTATTTCTTGAAACATACTTGTAGAGGTGAATTACTCACAGCTATGGGAAGGGATGCAAACAATAAAATGTATCCCATTGCATGGGCTGTTGTAAGGGTAGAAAATGCAGAGAACTGGGGTTGGTTTATTTCTCTACTACATGATGATCTTTCTTTGAATGATGGCCATGGCATTACAATCATATCAGATTCTCACAAGGTAATATTTATTTACATCACAGTTTGATTACAATTACAATAATTGTTAACTACATTCTCATAACAGTATGTTTAATATGAATCAGGGTTTACTTGATGCTGTGAGTGATTGGTTGCCACATGCTGAGCGTAGAAAGTGCACAAGGCATTTATATGCTAATTTCAAAAAGAAATTTAATGGTGTTCAATATCAAAGGTTGTTCTAGACTGCTGCATCAAGTACATTAGAACAACAATTTGAGTTCTATATGGAGCAAATAAAACAGATTGATCAAAATGCTTATGATTATCTAATTAAAAGAAACCCCAACTCCTGGAGTAGAGAATTCTTTCAATTGGATAGAAAATGTGCAGCATTTGAGAATGAAATCTCATAGAGTTTTAGCAGAGCAATCATGAGGCCAAGGTCAAAACCAATAATTACTATGTTGGAAGACATTAGGCTCTACATAATGCAAAGGTTGGTGGCCATGAATAAGAAAGCATTCTCTTTGGAAGACACCATCACACCAAGTGTAAGGAAAACACTGGCCATGCTGGAAGATCAACAAAGGTATATAGCAACATAGTAATATAGTTATCACTTTTAAGAATAATCTGTTTTAATTATTGTTGTATTTCTCAGGCATTGGCATGTATATCCTAGTGGGTTCCAAGTGCTTGAAGTCAGGAAAGGAGATGAGAGTTATGATGTCAATCTACTAAACAATGTATGTTCTTATAAGCATTGGGAATTATGTGGTGTCCCCTGTGTTCATGTTGTAGCAGGCTACATGCATTTGAGCAAAGAACCTGATTAAGGTGTTAGTCATTGTTATAGTCAAGATAGTTGGTTTAGTGCATACCAGTTTTCAATTAACCCAATTTTTGGATCAAATAACTGGAAAAGGACTAATGATGCACCACCATTACCCCCAATAGTTAGAAAGATGTCTGGTAGACCACAAAAGGCAAGAATCAAAGCACCAAATGAAAGTAATGGTATTCAAGTTAGTAGGGTGGGCAGAACTATGACATGTACTAACTATTGTCAAAAGGGCCATAACAAGGCAGGTTTGTAAAAATGCCCCACAACCTAAACCTGAAATTGTGAAAAAACAACCAGGAAGAAAAAGAGATACTGGAACTGGTCAATTTGCATCTAGAGCTGGTAGGGGTGGTATATGTAGCAGAACTGGTAGGGGGTGGTAGGGGTGTTGGCACAAGTGGGAGTGGTAGGGGTGGTAGGGGTGTTGGTACAAGTGGAAGTGGTAGGGGTGAAGCTCAACTGGGAATGCTAGTGGTGTTGGTACAACTAGGAATGCTAGTGGTGGTGGTATAGGTAGCAGAGCTACAACTGGGAATGCTAGTGGTGTTAGCATGTGGGATGTGACTTCAGATGATCAGTTAACAGAAGAACAAGTATGTATTTTAACATCAATTATAGTAATTAATATACACATGTTAAACAGCTTTTTTAGTAATTATGCACTTGTTTAACAGAAATACCAAATGCAATTGGATGAAGAAGCATTTAGAGAATGTATGGAAGAACAGTTTCAAAAGGAGAAAGAGATTGCTAATAAAAAAAAGACAAATAGAATTTTTAGAAAAAAAACAGTTGTATGATGAGTATGGAATAAACATGGACATGGACATAGACATGGAAGAAGAACCTTATAATAGAGTCATTCCAAAACAACTTGTTCTTACAAACAATCCTTCACATCCAACCCAAGAATCTGTGATACATGATGCACAAGATCCACCAACATCACCAGCATCATCAGCAGTTGATACAGTCAAAGGCAAAGCAGTTGATACAACCACATCAACACCAAATGAAACACCAAAAAAGACTAGGAACATGAACAAGTGGCTCCAGAAAGCATATGTGAATGGTCAAAGGATTTATCACAAGAATCGTGGAAGATCTGAAAGAATCCAAAAACTCCAGATGAGCAAAGCATATCAGTTTGACCAAGAGGGAACTGGTTCTACTCCTGATAAAGCATTTGCAGTATCTGATTGTGAATAGGTTAACTATGTTGGTATTATAACTATGTTTTAATGGTCTGTAATGAATATTTAGGAACCTAATTTGCATATTTGTTGGTTTCATTTTGGATAGTAATGGTGGACCAAAAAACAATCACAGTAATGGTGGACACAAAAGCATGTGGGCACATGCTTTGTGGTATCTTTTGTAATGACCATTTAGGTTGTTTTTGACCATCTTGAATGAATCAATATATCCAGTATTTTACTCTCCTTTGATGCCTTTCTTTAATGAATCAATAAATGCCTTTCTTGAATGAATCAATATATGCAGTATCAATATATGAATCAATACATGCTTCTCTTTAATGCCTTTGCAAAACATTACATTTGATGAACAAAATGCTTTTCTTTTATGCTTTTGACCTTTTGCAACTGATCTATCAACATTTGATGTATAGCAACTGATCTATCAACTTATGTATAACATTTAACGTATAGCAACTGATCTATCAAAACATTACATTTGATTACATACCCCAATTGTCATTGACAAAACCTTACATTTGATTACATACTACAACTAATCTATCCCCAACTGATCTACTACAAGTGATCTGCTACAACCAAAACACAACATTTATTGGCCAAAATACACCAAATGTCAACTAACCTTACCCTATTACATTAAAACATAAACCAAGCCAATACAAACATGATCACAAATGACTTCCAAATTAAACAACTTTTTTGACTTTTCTTCAATTGAACCTTTAGTTGCTCCATTTCAACAGCAATGACAACAAGTTTTTCTTAGCTACTTACTTCATTTTGTATTTGAACCCTTTGATATGGAGTCAAAGCCCTATACATCTCATACAAGTGACCTTTGTACCAATCATTATCTAACTCAGGATCATACCAATCCCATTTTGTACAATTCCTTACACCTGTTTTCTGCAAATAATAATATATAAGCTTACCATAAAAGAGTTAAATAATGAAGATTCAAGCTACTTACATATCTGTTAGGGCAACAAACAAAACGTCTGATGGGGTCCAAGAGGTGAGAGACATGACAGGAAGCTCGCATTTGCACTCATTTGGAAGGTTACCATGGTTTGAAACGTTGGAAGAAGATGACGACATCAAGCAATTAGGTTAGAAATTAGGGTTTATGAATTGGGGATTTGTGTTTAAGATTTGGGGATCTTGTTTAGAAACGGGTTATAAGAGGGTAAAGTATTTGGGTTTAAACGGGTCGGGTTAGTATTTAAACGGGTTAGTAACTAGGTGGAAATTAATAATAATTAAAATAAATAAAAATATTACGTGGAAAACAGCTATGGGAAGGTTGTTGATATCAGGACAAAGAAAATAGGTTTTGATGGCTTAAATATTAATAAAAAAGTAAGTGTTTCAATTCGAAAAATTTAAGAAAATACGTTGTTAGTTTATGGCTTTTACCCTAAATCTTAATAAGGCATGCATAAATTGATTTGCATTTGACCACAACTCACATTAGAAGGGTACAATTGGACTTTAAGGTCTAAATAGCCATTTATTATAGGTAAACCAGATAAAGGTATTTACTTAACTTTTAGTACATCATTTTCGTTATTGCCTAGACGTACAACTGAAAAAAAACCACTCTGAAACATAATAATTAGATGTCGCAATTTGTACACAAAATAAAAAAGATGAGCTTTTTTAAGCAAATATGTAAAAGATTTGAGCACATTTATCTCCTCCCTGTTATTTGAAATGAACATGTATGATCTATTTAAAAGTTAAATAATCATTAATGGTCACATGTTTTCTCTCAATTGAACAACATTACAATTGTTTTTTTAAGATAAAACTTGATATAATATAAGTTAGATATCCATTCGTCGTATGTGTTTGTTTGGGTTTCACGTAGCTTTCCAACAACACCGTATTTACATCATTATTCCCACATATACAAAGACACTCACAGTCTCTTACCCTTCAAACTCTACCTCCGAAAGTATATAATTTTAACGAATCAAGTTTGTATTTGTTCAAATAAACGTTAAAGTTAAAATTTTGAATTAAAAGAAAATAAACTCACTAAAAATGTAAAAACTAAAAATTTATAAAAACACATTAAAATGAATATTGAATTTAAGAACACAAAATTTTAGAAAATATAATAAAATTAGATCATAAAAAAAAATAGATTACAAAAAATATATTTCAATTTGGAAATAAATATGATTTTCTTTATCTTATTTTTTTTATTAACCCCACAACTTAAATGTTTTATATAATAGTATAAATACTTAATTATTTAAATATAAATGAGATGTTACGTTTTAGGAATTTTTTTTTCGTTGTTTTGGGTTTTAAAAAAACGATTCGTATAGCATGAGCACCCGTTCCGTTCAAGCCCGAGCCCGCCCATTGTGCCACCTCTAAATTATGCACCAAATATGACGAATGGCAAACTCATGTTTCAAGTGTCAGCCACCAAACCCACAAGATCCCCTAAACCTAACAACCACAAAAACTTTTGATAGTTTTTCACCAAAACCCTTGTATCAAAAACTTTAACAAATCCCCTAAACCTAACAACCACAAAAACTACACTATAAATATTAAAGTTTCCATGCAAAATCTTAAGTATCAAAAAAGAAGAAAACAACCAATGGCACGACCACTCCCGAACCATGTTGTAACCGGTGTATCACACCTAAGCTTAGCCATTGGCTCGGTTTTGTTATGTGCCTTTGCATTGTTCATGTGTGCTGGTCATTCGCGGAAAAGCTTTGTTCGCCATTTGAAAGCTTGCTATAGCTACGAATATGAAGAACCTGTTATAGAACTCAATAACGGAGGCATGACTCATGTGTTTCAGAGTGATAGTGAAGACGACAACGAAGAAGAAGAATCCGTTTGGCAAAAGAATATACTCATGGGTGGAAAGTGTCAACTACCAGATTTTTCGGGAGTTATAATTTATGATTCTGAAGGAAATATTGCTCCCCCAAAACCAAGACTTCTAGCTCTTACCTGGAAATAAAGACGGAAAAACAATAAAGAATAGTTGTCAAACTCGGTTCACTTAGTTTTTAATTATCTGCACTTAGAAGTTTGTTTATTGCGGCTGTAAATGGATATCTAGAAATCCATATATGAAAATAATTATGCATTAATTTTTTTTATATCAAATACACTTGTATCTAATTGTCTACTAATACAGGAGTTGGTTTTGGATTTACCACCTAGCGTAAAGTTAATTATCTAACGCAAAACTCAAATTACTTAGCTCGCCATTTTCATTAACACAATACACAAAATGTTTATATAAATATGATAAACATAAACCTTAAAAGGGACTTACTTTAGTCATGTGACCAGATCAACTAGACCTCATTGAACCCGATGAAGAACTCCGTCCCCTAAATCCCACAACATTAAGCTTCGAGGTAGATTTCCCAGCACCAGAATTTTGGCTAACCGTTCGAGTTTTCACACCAGTTTTTAATGTAGGTCGTTTTGAGCCACTCGGTTTCGAAAACGGCTTGGCAGACCCGTTACCCGTTGTTTTTTTAGATTTAGAATACGTAGCTACTTTACCAGATTTGGGGCCTGCTGAGCTTCTTTTGGTTGACGACTTCGAAAAGCCAACAACTTTATTACCGGATTTAGGTCCTGATGAGGTGCGTTTGGTGGGTGATTTTGTACTTGAAAAGGTTTTGTTGTTTTTCTGATCGTTGACTTTAACCGTCTTTGAACTTCTGCCTTTATTATCTTGTAATTTTGGCCTGCCACTGTCTCTTCGAACATTATCTATGGTTAAAGACTCTAAGCTTTCGTTTTTCCTCATGGCTTCTTCAACACGGGATGCTAAAGTCAGATCCTTTTTAGTAACGAGACTCGTCACCTTTCCTGAAATTTCACAAACGATTACTGATTAAGATAATATGTTATTAATAGAATCTAATTTTGAAACCAATTATCAACCGGATTACATTTTAACTACTATTTAAAAATCTTATAAATTTGACCCGTTGCAGCCAAATTACAAATAATACCTCAAGAAAAATCTTGTTGATTAGAACAACACTGGAAAGTGCAAATTTGTAAGTTTAGGTTTAAAACTTAAAAATTGCAATTAACTATGGGCACCAACAAAGGATATAGTCGAAAGTATGGTGGGATGAGAGTGTAACAAATAGATGGTCTACAGGAGGCGAAATAAAAAACAAAAAGTACCTTTTGCACCCATGCGGGCAGTCCTTCCAGTCCGATGAAGGTAGTCAATCTAAAATGCATAAAATGTATAGATTATCACTTCCAAAAAGAGTTATGATTGAACTATGAAGAATTCTTGGAGGATCATAAGAAAAGGCTTACAGAATTTAAGGGAAAGTCGAACATAATAACATGATCGACATCTAAATCCAATCCCCGAGCTGCCAAATCTGTACAAACGAGTGTTGGGCAATCTCCGTCGTTGCTTTTGAACTTTTTGAGATTTTCAACCCTGGTTCAAAAGAAAACCTGCTGTCAGACACACAAGTCTACTTTATATTACTTTCCCCTATTTTGTAACGATGGCAGGGTATTTTAGATAATACACTAAAATCCAGTCCACGTTGTAGATAGGACACAAAACTAATATTACAGGGGTCATTTTAACGATGGTAGGGTAACTTTTTTGTAAAGACTAAAAGATAATTTAGTTATCTGACCTTTCAACTGCAGGCACCTCGCCATGATAGTTAACAGTAGCGAGATTGTTTTCACTTAGGAAATGGTCCACAGCACGACTAGAGTTCAATGTATTACAAAACACCATCACTCTATTTCCCTTTGCTAAACTTGGCTCAAGAACCTACATTAACATCATCATTTAGTCATCTAATAGAAAAAAGAGATTAAGAACAGAAAACGCACACACATAAGTCAAAGTTAAATGTCCTTCAGAGTCGAAGAAAGTCATTCAGTTTGTTTAATCCGAGTTGCTTACTACCATATTGGTAGTAAACAGTTATTATTTCAAAAAGAAACAAGAATGAAGGAAGAAGATTAATACCTGTAACAATGCTTCCAACTTGTTTTCAGCGCCCGAAAGTTTAATAAAATCATGCCGTGCAGCAGCAACCTTTTTATGCAGAGTCGACGTACGAATATGTTCAATCCCTTCAAACTCCTCATCAACTAGCTTTTGTACGCCCTGCAATACATTGTATATAAGTTTATCTTTAATGATGAACTTGATATAGCAGTATGGTAAAGAAAAGAAGAAGTTATTAGCATACATTTGTCATTGTTGCAGTCACCAAAACAGTTTGAAAACCAAGACCATCTGCCTTTAGCGCTCGGTTTTTCAGTGGGGCAAGAAACTTGCGGATATCCGGACCAAACCCTCTATCAAACATGGTATCTGCCTCATCCAACACCTAACATAAAACCATCATATCAGAAATAACGCAAACAACACTCTAATATTCATTATAGGATTTTTATTCTCTTAATGCATTTGGAGTGTTACCAGATATTTAATATCACCGTACACCAGATTCCCCTCTTCAATATGTTGAAGAACCCTGCCAGGTGTTCCCACCACCATGTCGATTGGCGAATTAAGTGCCTCCTCTTGGGGTTTTACCCGACCACCACCACTAACCATTGTTGACCTGAATCGAGCATGATGACTAATTGATTTTGCCACACCGAATACCTACAAAATACTAGGTTAATAACTCCAAAATACTAAGAAAGAAGTTATGACAATATACACATTTTAGAATGAGTATAGAAAATAGTATGTTTGTTAACCTGTTCACATAACTCCCGTGTTGGGCACAGGACAACGGCACGTGGACGTCTGGGCTTCATCACCATGCCATTTACTGCCTCGTCCTGTCTCAATAACTATATATATGAAGAAAAAAAAAACAAGAGTGAGTTGATACTTTAAAGCATTTTGTAACCTTAAAGCTTTTACATACACAAAAGAACACCAACAAATTTTTGACAATGTACATAGATTTTTTCCGCTAATATTTAAGCAACTGTATGAACTGTGATGACCATCCAATATTAGGTTGGTGTTATGTTTACTATAATTTGAGGAAAATCACCACATTTACCTAAAAATTGGTAATTACAGGTTATACTTTGTCTCTAAGGGTGGTGAGAATGTCAGATAGGTACAAGTTAAAAAATCCGATACAAATAAACTGGGTCAAATGTCGCCCAAAGAGTGTTCAAATGTTTACACCTAAAACGCTAATATAAGGTCTATAAGTACTTTTACTCTGCCTATTGATAACCAAGTACTATTAAACTGGTTATCGAACCTAACCACTAGAATCGGTTATGATGGCTTCATATAATCGCTTCCAAAAAAATCTCACTTAAACATCATAAAAATTGTGCATAGGTGGGCCCTTTCATATTTATCTTAGTGACTAATTTTCTCCAGAGAAATCACAATTAGTTTGTGCATATAAGTGAATGCACGGCATTGCATTTTGAAAGGGGTTTGTGAATCATTATTAGTTTTTGCCATACACTCTCCTCCAAAGGGCTTATTGACATTTTTGGGCTTTTTGTCACTGCTTAAGCTCTTCCAAATAAGCTATTCCAAACAATATGCCTAATTCTAATTGGCTTATTTTTTTGGGCTTTTTGGCACTGCTTAAACCCTTCGAATTCTAAACAAAACTCAAATCGCATTTCAATCAATCATAAACAAACTTCAACGAAGTCAATGTTAGGCATAGCAATTTGAAAGAGGTTGTGTAAATCATAATTAGTCCTTACCACACTTTTCTCCAAAGGGCTTACTGGCTTATTTATAAGCACCTATTTTGGGCTTTTCAACACTGCGTAATTTCTTTCAAACAAGCTAATACAAACACGCCCTGAATTTTGTCTAACTCTAAACAAAAACTCAAATAGCATAGCAATCATCAAAAAGTTGGGTATATTTATCTGAATATGCACTCAGCTATTCTGCTCCAAAGGGCTCATTGGCTTATTAATAAACACATTTTGGGCTTTTTGATACTGCTTAAGCTCTTCTAACCTAATATGAAACTCAAATAGCATAGCAAATCAGTGATACAATGAAAAAGTACTTTTTTGTTTATTTTCCCCCTTATATCACACTTCCGATAATTATGTGCACCCGTTCACGTAAAGTCCTAGCTCCGGCACTAGTTATCGCATACATCAAACCAATCATACAAAACCAATAATTTATCTACCGAAACACAAAAAACATAACAATTTCCAAAAAACACTAAAAAAGCAAGTAAATTAGTACTATAACAACCTGAACAAGAGGCAACAAATAAGCAAGAGTCTTCCCGGACCCCGTATGCGACCCAAGGACCACACTTTTCCCCTCAATCACCTCCGGAATCCCGACCCCTTGAATCTCAGTAGGAACACTAATCCCCATCTCCTCCAAAGCCTCCAACACCTCATCACTCAACCCCAGCTCCTTAAACCCTCCAAAAACCCTACTTTCCCCAACCTCATTATTTTCCAAAAATTTTTGGTTTTTCGAGATGGGTTTTTTGTTATATGAAATGGGTACCGAGTCTTTTAGGTGCCTGAGACGTAAACGGTCGAGTAAAATGGAGTGTTTGGATTGTTCTAAAGAGGGTGGTGGGTCATCTGTGGCGGCGCGTGAGAAAGTGGTGGTGGAGAAGGAGGCGCGTGGTTTAAAGGGTTTATAGGTTTGGTAAATTCTTGTGGGGAAATGGGGTTTTGGGAGTGAGAAGAGGGTGGTTGATGATAGTGAGAGTGTTAGGATTCTTGATGTTCCAACCATGTTTTGGTTTGGTTTTTTTGGTAGTGGTGTTTGTGTGTTGTTGGGGTTTATGTGTTTTTGGTGAGATAGGTTTGGAGTTTGAGTTTGATGTGTGAAATGGATAATGTAGTTACAAATGTCTACCTTGTACTTGTTAAGATGTTTAACAAGAATACATGTAATTTTTACATAGTGTTTTCAAGTATCATTTTCTTAAATAAATGAAAGAAAAAATATTATGCTCTCAAGCATCACTTAATGATAAAAAAGAAAAAATGATTGAAAAAAAAAAAGTGATTTGGTTGGTTTTAAAGTAAAATATTTCTTCTCAAAATTAAACTTAAAATGTTTAGTTCTTATTTTTATTTTTATTTTTTACTTTTTCATACCGAAAAAACTTTAAGAACTGAGCATTAATGATTGTTAAGGTATTAGACGATACACATAAAGCTAACGAGTAGCTAGAAAATACAACGGTCTTGAATGACAATCTCAAATTAGAAAATTCTAAACTGCGACAATCACTTAGAAATTACAGGTGAGATAATTCAAAATTTTAAAGGAGAAAACACTATCATCCAATACTAACGAAATGCATAACCACTTGAGTGTATTCACTCGACTGCATGCTTGGAAACAAGTGGAACACTGACCAACATACTTACATGTGATACAAAATCCGTCAGAATCTCAAACCAAACAGTTTGACCATACAATGAGACTGAGTGGTGGCACAATAAGAAGTAGAGACGTTTAACAAAAAAAGTACACCAAAATTGTAGAACTATGGACACTTTAATGAACCTTAAATTGTTAAACAGCCTAAAATAATGATCAAAACTAGCTTAAACAGTAAAAGAAAAAACTATGTGAGCAGCTTAGCTTTTTAAAGTTTCAAATGCATTTCTTACCCACAAAAAAGTTGTTGTAAGATCTTAATCATTTATTTCTTTTGCTGATACGCCTTCAGAGCAACATGTTAAAACTTTCAGAATATCTTGAAAGTTGCTTTACAAACCCACTTAGTACTTATCTATCTCAGTAAAATAAGGTGGGGCAAAAATCTTTGAATCATGAGAAGCCTTTTTCTTCACTAAACTTTCACAACATGGTGTTATCGTTTTCAGCATTGTGGTTGGCGTTACGACTTAAAGTTGAGGTGACAATACTATAAAACAAATGTTGTGTGTGTTTTTGTGTTTTGTTGGGTTTAAGTGAGTGTGTTCTTTGTCATCATTGCAGATTAAAAAAAAGAAAAAGGTTATATAAATCTAATGTCATCGTGACACATGATGCTCTAACACAAGGTTTTCAAGAATGGGATCTTACTCATGATCGTTTTTATTTTTTTGCAAGATTAAAATCATAAAGTCAGATCGGGATCCTAAGATCCTACTATACCGCCATTTTTTAGTAGTTTTTTTAATATTATTCAAATATACAAATTATTATATATTATAAACACAAAGTTATAATAATGTTTCATAAAAATGTTGTCCTAAATTATGAATATATAATGCTTAAGAAAATTAACATGCTACTCTATAGTTTTTTAGTTTGCCGTTCGAGAAAAGTATTTTTTTAAATCGTAAGATCTTAAAATCATGTTCGGGATCTTAAGAATCATGCTCGGATTAGATAGTTTTTTAGTTTAAATTCTATAAAACATAATCCATAACTTTATAGTTTTTTAGTTTGCCGTTCGAGAAAAGTAAGATCTAATCGGATTAGATATTAAGATCGTAAATAGTATCTTGGCAAATTTAAGATCTTATAAAATCTCAATAAATCGTAAGATCTTAAAATGATATTCAGGATCTTAAGAATCATGCTCCAACATATTATTAGCTTTTTGGCTTAATCTCAAATTTCCAAAATTTGGAGTGTTAAAACTGGACCTCTCAAAGACTACAAGGGTTTTTATGAGCAAAGAGCAAACATAAATAAAAATCTAAAAACAGGATAACAAATCATATAAAAAAGAGAGGCCAACCTTCACACAAGACATAACCACCATGATACTCTCACCACCACCACTACAACCATCCATCCACGCGCCCACGCGCCACCGTATAGAGCGACCAACAACAACCTTAACCCGAAAACCAAACCTTAAACAACCACGTACCACAACACATGCAACTGCATTAACACGTGAAGTTGACACGTTCACAGAGTCATCAGGCTACTTATTTGAACTTAGCTCAACTGAAGCTGAGTCCTTAACTGATTACAACATATCGAGAATCGCTTCGATATATCGAAACAAGCCTTTTATAGTTCTAAGGAGGCTTTTACAGATTGGTAACACTCTTGGTAAATGGCTTGTGTTGAGATATGTAGATAGTCTTTCGGAACGTTCCGATACCATGTTTAAGGTAAAAAGAACATAGGACACAATATCCTTGTACTAGAATGTATTATTACTCCTTCCGTTTCAAAATAAGTGTCTATCGATAAATATCATTATCTAAAATAACGTTCCGATACCATGTTTAAAGTAAAAAGAGCATACATAGGACAATATTGTTGTACCAAAATGTAACAAAATTTAGTTAACTAGTGTAGTTTTAAGAAGCTGTCCCAAAATGGTATTAGATAAGACATCTGAGCGCCTTATAAGCAGAGGCAGGAGGAGGGCAAGTTGGGCACGTGCTTCCTAGCGAAAAAAATTGTAGTGTAAATCCTTTAAAATACTTTTTTGTGATTTGCCCCCTAACAAACCGATTTGTAGTGTAGTTTCAAAAAATTATCAAAGTTTGCCCGCTCAAGTATACCTTTCTGGCTCCGCCCCTGCTTATAAGCTTAAAGTAATCGGCTACTTGTATCGTGCCACAATGGTTTTTAGTTAAACCTGAAGGGTAAATCCATTGATTTCGGCTTTGGGGCGTTACATAAAATGTGAATGGAAATATGAAATAGTTTATTAGTGTATTAAGTTGATAAATGAATTGATGAACCTTGTATCTTTATGTTTGTAAATTTGTAATGCTAGTAGATTTCTTAAATTGTTGATACGTTTTTGTTGAGTTTAGGTTAGAGCTTCGCAGCTGCGCGCGATATTGGTGAAGCTTGGACCGGTACGTTTGAAACTTTGAATAACGGGATCAATTTCTTTTAATGTTCTATGTTTGTACAAAACTAGTAAATTTTGACTTACGGCCATTAGCTCTTTAGCAGAAAGTAGGGAACTGTAGTACATCAAAAGTACTGTTTTTCGAGTGTTTGACAACAATAAATGTATCAACTGATATGCTCTCCCTGTCTCACTTCTTCTATCAGGCATATATAAAAATAGCTCAGGCCGTTTCATCTCGACCCGTAAGTTTACTCTATTTCTATCCCATTGCTCTACAACGTATGCTGTTATGTCTGCATTCTTATTCTATTCATATACTTGAATATGATATCTGAATTTCTTAGTATTGTTCATCTATAGGATTTGATACCACCGTCATATCTTGATGAGCTTTCGTTACTACAAGACCGCATTTCCCCATTTTCCACTCAAGTTGCTTTTAACATGATTGAAAAAGAACTCGGGTTACCACTAGATCAACTTTTCTCAGAGATCTCACCTGAACCTGTAGCTGCAGCATCCCTTGGCCAGGTCACTTGTTACCATACTTTTTATCATTTGTAGTCAATTTTACTCTCATATTTTTAAAACTAAAAAAAAAAAAAAAATTGTATCTTTTTGTGCAGGTTTACCAGGCTAGACTCCGTGGTAGTGGCCAATTAGTTGCGGTCAAAGTCCAACGTCCTGGAGTTCAAGCTGCAATTTCGTTGGACATATTAATCTTACGTTCTCTTGCAGGACTGATTCGTAGAGCCGGGAAGTTTAATACTGATCTTCAGGTCAATTTTCACAACAACAAATAATTAAAGTTATTCATAGTAACGTTTATATGCTTGCTTCTAATTAAGTTTATTTCTGACTGTATTCTTGATCTGCAGGGTGTTGTTGATGAATGGGCATCAAGCCTTTTTCGGGTATGGGTATACTAAACATTCAAACTTCTTTCTGTTCCAAACTAAACGGAAAACGTTACATTGTTCAACATATACTCGTAGAATACTGACTAGATTAAACGCATCACTAGAAGTATCCTAGATTATGTACTTAAAAAATAAGCAAAGAGTCTTTATATATAAATCATTAGTGCTCTAATATTGAATACAGGTAATCACATTAAATGCAGGAGATGGATTACGTTAATGAAGCGAAAAATGGAGTCAGGTTCAGGTGAAAGATAACGTTTGGCCTTTTTGTTACATGCAAACTATCTTCGAAACAAATTTCTTATAATAAGCTATTTGTGCCCTTGTGATGTGATATATTAATTTTGTGTCATTGTATGCGTTTGATCAGAGAACTATATGGCGGTCTAACGGATGTTATAGTTCCGGATATGTACATAGAGAGAACATCTCGTAAGGTCCTCACTATGCAATGGATAGAGGTAAATAGATTGACGAGCTATGTGCATACATAATATGTTCTTGACGTCATTATTGCATATACCAATCAACCACACTCAATCTTTTTGTTTCATGAAATTTAGGGTCAGAAGTTATCAGAAGTGAAGGATCTTTATCTAGTCGAGGTAAAGTCGTTAAACTAACCTCTGTTAACATTGATTCTATAATTAGTCCTATATCTAAGTTTTGCTTGCAACATAGATGTAAAATACCTTTTTTCTGGTTAGTGCAGATAGGGGTTTACTGCTCATTTAATCAACTTCTAGAGTATGGATTTTATCATGCCGATCCGCACCCTGGAAACTTACTTCGTACATATGATGGAAAACTAGCCTATTTAGGTAATCCATGATTATTTGTTTGCATCATTAGCCTAAAAGGTCAAAAATTATGTTATATGTTGCATTGTTTGCATAATTAAGATGTGACTAATTTACTTATATGTTATCTCAGATTTTGGCATGATGGGTGAATTCAGACAAGAACTTCGTGATGGTTTCATTGAAGCATGTATCCATCTAATAAATCGTGATTATGATTCATTGGCCAAGGACTTCGTTACTCTCGGGTACTTTGTTTTCTTTTTCAGCCTTAAATTGAAATAAGAGATAAGAAATCCAAGGCTAAAATTTAGGTATGTCTGTAATTTGATTGACTATTCAGGCTGCTTCCCGCAACAGCTGACAAGGATGAGGTCACAAAGGCGTTAACAGGTTTAGTGATTTCATGTGTCTATAACTTTTTAACTTTGAAATGAAATCCCAAAATGTTACATTTTTTGCATTATGTTGTCTTACTAAACTTAGCATTTTTCTGGGTAGGGGTTTTCAAGAATGCTGTCGCAAAAGGAGTCCAGAATATCAGCTTCGGGGATCTTTTAGGAAATCTAGGAACCACCATGTAAAGATTATATTTAAATGATTGCTACCTCACTTTTTAACTCATTTTAGTAAAAAAAATTTATTGTGTTGCAGGTACAAGTTTAAATTTCAGATCCCGTCATATTTTTCTCTCGTTATTAGGAGGTATCAATAAGTACCTCAGTTAGCATTTTTAGTACTAATTAATGTATATTCACTTTCAAGTATTAAGTTTGTTATGTTGATATGGCAGCCTTGCTGTTCTGGAAGGTATTGCGATCAACAATGACCCAAATTATAAAGTTTTAGGTGGTACGTACCCGTGGATTGCAAAGAAAGTCCTAACTGACAGTTCACCTCAGCTTAGGTCTTCTTTGCAAACTCTTCTTTATGAGGTATTTCAAGTGCTATTATTTGTGTTTCAGTTTAACCGAAATTTTTATGATACAATCTCTCAAAGGCAGATAACGGGTCAGACGGGTAATTTTCTTGTTTGAGTCGGGTTGACCTGACACACTTTTGTTCTACTCAAATGTGATTACATTGTCTATCTTATTTCAATAATAATCTAAATTTCAGGAGGTTTTGTGCTAAAAATACACTCTGGACGACTTTCAACCCATTCGACCCATTCTTTTTTAGCTATATCTTGTTTTACATGTTTGCCCGTTAGAGATAAAACAAAACTTAAATCGACTCATTCATAAGTAAATGGTTCAAAATGTCTACCTCTACGCGCTACATTTCCTCATACGTTTTTAAAGTTTGATGTGATGAATATTAACAGGATGGGGTGTTCAGGATTGACCGCTTGGAATCTCTTCTATCAGAGGTATGATATATGAATACTTCTTGCAACCGTATTTCATTTAATGCCCCGTTTCTTCTCTTTGTTTGACTGCGAATTATGAACTTTTTTAATATGTATTAAGCAGATCACGGGTTTTCTTAATCACTTTATGAACGAATATGTATTTAGGACTTTCTCATTGTGTTCTTTAATATTGCTCCGAATACTAAAATACTCTTGTTTGTAGTCCCTTCGAGCCAGAACAGAAAAAGCTTTGGTTAAAGTAGAAGACAACAATTCCAATGTGGCTATCAAACAAATTATGACGTTCACGTTGACTGAGAAGGTAAAGACACTACTTTAAGGTATTACTTGAGGTGGCAATATGGGCGGGTTGGACTACGAGTCAAACGGGCGTTGGTTGGGTTGGACCACTTTTTCGTCCATTGTTTTATATATACTTAATGCGTTAATTATCATGATAAAGACAATATTAATTAAAATCAGTCTATATTTATGAATTTACTATTCGCAGGGTGAGTTTGTGAGGGAAATAATTCTTCAAGAATTTGCCAAGGTAAGGGCTTAAACCGTTATACTTGTTAAGAACAATTCATAATAAAAAATAGTATAATTGTTTCTTATATTTAAGGAATTAACAAAATATGTAACCATCATCTTTAAAGGGTTTGGATGCGCTTGGGCTTGCCACCCTGGAATCATTGACATCTAGAGTAACCGCAAATCTACCATTCGCACCTTCTCCTACATCTTCATTAACCAATGAAGATTTCATCAACTTGAGAAACTTGCAACGTCTTCTTCAACTATTATCCGGATCACGAAAGATTAATGATGAAGAAACGGTATGATGCTAAAACCTTTTGTTTATGCGCGTGTGTGTGAGAGCTGACTCGTGATAATGATATGCTACAGGGAGTTGAAGAATACAATCCATACGCTAACAGAAAAACGAATTCAGAGGAAGTGTTTTTAGTCCTCAATGAGTTTGGATCTATTCAAGATATACAGCCGCTGCTTAACATTATTCCTGAGGTAAGTACAATCTTGTTCAACGTAGAACAACAATACTATACTATGGGTCCGACAGGTCAAAATAGGCAACTTTTTGGAAACGGGATGGGTTGACCCACAAACACATTTTGTCCAAAGTTTTGAATAATTTTACAAATGCTTATATATTATTTATCTCATTTGACCCGTTTTCTTGTTAGCTTAATAGATACAACATAATCAAATCAACTCTTTCAAAAGTAAATAGGTGTAGATCGCCACTTCTAACTCCATACCTTAACGGCTTAAATTATTAAATCTTATCTTTTTGCATGATTTTGGCTTGTGATTTAGCAACATGTGAACTCTAAACTTAATATAAATGCTTTGACAGCTTCCACCAGATTTGCAACAACGCTTGATTGGTCTTCCAGCTGATTTGGTTGGCAAGTTGGTCTCTCGTGTTGTTGCAAGGACAGTACGAAGGGCATTGCTATAAGTTGCTTCCAAGATATCAATGGATGTTTATACAAACGCGGGTACATGGTTGATAACTTCTACTTGGTTGAGTCTATGCTACTGTGTGGCGCATTTGTATTTTTTTCATATGTAAGTATTCGTCACTGTATATATATACTATTCAACAATAAACTAAAATGTAAAATTTGTATACAAATATCATCGGTCAAATAATCACTCTCTTTCGAGATTTCTACGATAAGCTTTAGCTTTTTGTCAAGAACTCTCTCCTTGTGATCGAGTTAAACACTCACACCATTGTGCTTGTACATATTTAATGATCATACACTATGAATAAAGAAACACGCTCGTTACACACTCGTACATATTGGTAAACGGATGAGGTTTTCCTGGTTTAACTTATCCGGGGAGAGCTAGTATTTGACTCAGATATACGCGGACTAACTCAAGCCTCAAGGTATCCTCGTGACCGTTTCCGAGCCTATCCCTGACAACCTCCAAATGTGTATTTTGAAGCCTAGACTTCTTGTGAGGAGGTGAAGGGTGTGTTTGTTTTTATTAAAAAAGTCTTACTAGCCCTCTTACTCTTACCAGTAAGAAGAGGGCAGACGTTTTGCTTGTTTGCTTTTTTCTTTTGAGTAAGACCCAGTTAGACATATAACATCTTACTCAGTAAGAGGTGGGGGACTTGTCTTACTGCCTCTTACTCGTTTTGTAAACTTTATATAATATATTTGATTGTTTATTAACTATGTTATATTTATGATAAAAAGTCTTGTTTCATATTTACATAAGTTATTTATTATCGCATTGCGTTGGTTTAATAAACAAATTGCAAAAACGAGCACTTAAAATCATTCGGACATTTATACAAAAACAAACAACATTATTTCGTTCAGATTTAGACTTTTTAGCCACCTCTTACCAGTAAGATGTGGTAGTCAGATTCAGACCCAAAACATCTTAATAAAACAAACACACAGTGTCTTACCAATTGGCCATTTTACCACTCGGCCACTTGGTGATGATTTACGCACATATGCCATTTTAATCTACATAAATGAAAAGCCGGAACAGTCTAAACTCTAAAGCATTAAGATTAGGGAAAATGATAAATTTAGGCATCAAAGTTGTCACGTTTTCCTTTTCTGGGCATCGAATTTTTTTTTTTCCTATTGTAGCACTGAACTTGCCTAATTTTCCTTTTGTGACACAAAATCAAACTTCGATGTCCAGAAAAGGAAAAATAGGCAAGTTCAGTGCTACAATAGGAAAAAAAAAAAAGTTCGATGCCCAGAAAAGGAAAAAAAGTTCGATGCCTAGAAAAAAAAAGTTCGACCGTTAATTTTTTTATTGCACCGTTAGTTCTTTTCGTCCGTTTTTACACGTTTTCATCCGTTTTTACACGTTTTCGTCCGTTTTTGCACGTTTTCGTCCGGTTTTGCACGTTTTCGTCCGCTTTTGCACAGTTTCGTCTCGTTTTTGCACATTTTCGTCCGCTTTTGCACAGTTTCGTCCGGCTTTACACGTTTTCGTCCGTTTTTGCACGTTTTCGTCCGGTTTTGCACGTTTTCGTCCGCTTTTGCATAGTTTCATCCCGTTTTTGCACGGTTTCGTCCGCTTTTGCACGTTTTCGTATGTTTTTGCACATTTTCGTCCGTTTTTACACATTTTCTTCCGTTTTTGCACAGTTTCGTCCGTTTTTGCACGTTTTCGTCCGCTTTTGCACGTGCAAAAACAGACGAAAACGTGCAAAAGCGGACGAAAACGTGCAAAAACGGGACGAAAACGTGCAAAAGCGGACGAAAACGTGCAAAAGCGGACAAAAACGTGCAAAAACGGGACAAAACTGTGCAAAAGCGGACGAAAACGTGCAAAAACGGACGAAAACGTGCAAAAACGGGACGAAACTGTGCAAAAGCGGACGAAAACGTGCAAAACCGGACGAAAACGTGCAAAAACGGGACGAAACTGTGCAAAAGCGGACGAAAACGTGCAAAACCGGACGAAAACGTGCAAAAACGGACGAAAACGTGCAAAAACAGGATGAAACTGTGCAAAAGCGGACGAAAACGTGCAAAACCGGACGAAAACGTGCAAAAACGGACGAAAACGTGCACAAACGGGACGAAACTGTGCAAAAGAGGGAGAAAACGTGCAAAACCGGACGAAAACGTGCAAAACGGACGAAAACCGTGTAAGAACGGACGAAAACGTGTAAGAACGGGCGAAAGGACTAACGGTGCAATAATATAATAACGGTCGTTAAAAACAGACGAAAAGAACTAACGGTGCAATAAAAAAATTAACGGTCGAACTTTTTTTTTCTGGGCATCGAACTTTTTTTCCTTTTCTGGGCATCAAACTTTTTTTTTTCCTATTGTAGCACTGAACTTGCCTAATTTTCCTTTTGTGACACAAAATCAAACTTCGATGCCTAGAAAAGGAAAATTAGGCAAGTTCAGTGCTACAATAGGAAAAAAAAAGTTCGATGCCCAGAAAAGGAAAACGTGGCAAAAGTGATTCAATCGTATTACAAGAACAGTTAGGCTGCCCACAGTAGGGGGATTCAATCCCCCTACTTTTCCCTGCCACGTCAGCTTTCTCTCTCCAGCGACCTGCAGGCGATTAGGTGCCCCAGTAGGGGCGATTGGATAATTTTTTTTTTTTTTTTTTTTTTTTTTTTTTTTTAACAATTTTAACACAAAATAAAATTTCATTAATAATTAAAACGTTACATAATAATTCAAATAAAATTAAAACATTACGACAATACAACGACTAAACTAGTTTTGATTCTGACGATGCCAAATGTCTTCAACCAAATCGGCTTTGAGGCTAAGATGAGTTGTTTTGTCGCATATCTCCCTGGTAATTTCCATTATGACCTCACAAAATTTTTCGAGACACTCACGAATTGTTGACGCACCCATTTGCACGTATTCGTCTAGAGCATCAGCATTGACTCCGTATGCCAATTGACGGATTGACGAAGTACACTTCATCAATGGAGAAATACCTAGTACGCCTGTACAATTAGGAGTTTGTTGGAAATAAGGTGAATGATCGGTTATATCTCGGACAATTCGTGTGAATAGTCTTCGGTTCATACGGAAACGATCATGGAATGCTTGATAGCCGTATCTTGGGTTCTCGCTGAAGTAAGCATCCACTAAACGGTTATGAGCACCCACACGATCCCTAATAACTTGGGTTCGTGAGACCTTTTGTGATGCTTGAAAAGCCTCCCAACAGTCTTCCGCAAACATCATAAACTCGGTACTAACTTCATTTTCATCATCCGATGACGAATCGGCAATGAATAGCTCGTAAGAATTAAAACTCATAGTGTGTAAATATAGAGTAGGATTTTTTGGATATAGAGAATGTGTGAGATTTGTGTGTAAATAAGTTGTATATTTATAGGATAGTTTTAGTGGTAATTTTTTTTTTTTTTTTTTTTTTTTTACAACGGATACATTTTCTTTTTTTTTTTGTTTGCACCTCAACGGCTAGCTACTTTCTTCCTTTGTTCTTGTCGATCGTTCACACGAACGATACATGTTTTTTTTTTTTGCACGATCGATACAACCCACACCAAAGGGATCGATCGCCCTTGGTGCTCGATCGACACACGATCGACAAGGGATTCGTGTTACTGCGTGTAGCCTTAGAAATATAAAGTGGGAGGTACAAAATGAATAAAAAGTTTTAAGTATGTTGCGCATAATAAGTTTTTCATCGACAGATTGCATAATGAAACTCAAGTAAAAATATATGAAGTATTAATGACTTTTACCTTAAAAATAAAAACACAATTGTCATTGTATCATTCATAGTTTATGTAAATTGTAACTAGGCACTTTTTTTTTATTTTTTTCTTTTTTTTCATATTTGTTAATATATTACATGACAATTATTCATTCGAAAAGATCAATGTCACAATCTAAGACACTAATTCTAGGACGTTAAGCAAGTGTCACATTACAAATAGATATTAAGTTCTTAAACCATCAAACGATGTCGATCACACATCTTCTTACGTTTCCATCTTCATAAATCATAATCAACTAGACAACTATATTTTCTTCGTTTGTTGTCTTCTTATAGTTGTTGCTAAATCCACTAGTTTAGATACCTGCAATGAATACAATGTTTCTCTATCAAATTTATTAAGTGGACGACTAAAACTTTCATTGTATTTTTTATTTAAAGTTTTAAATCATGTTTTTCGACTTTTTAACTAATCCACGGGGTTTGTACAATGTCACACATACTCACTCAAGTTGGGTAAAGTCTTCCCTTAAGGTTAAACTTAAAGTCTTTTACATTTTAGTGATGAAAATGACAAATAATAATAATAATAATAATAATAATAATAATAATAATAATAATAAATAAATAAATAAATTGTCACTAGGTCTCCCTTATCAAACATTTTAGATACACATTATCATTTAGAAAGAAAAAAAACTATAAGACTTCGAAACACCTTCAATCAATCATAAAATAAATTTGTTGGCAAGACTACTTTAGGGTGAGCAATAAAATCACATAAGTTTACCTACTTCAAACAGACTTTCATCATAAATTACCATTATAATATAGTTGGAAAAAAATTTACAAATAATAAAGCTAAAAGTATAACACCTATAATTAATGTTAGCCTTAATTTACCCCCTCATTCAAAAATAAATTTAATACTACCACAACGTACAAACCAAACAAAACTACTAATGTGGTCATCATAACCCAGAGATTTAAATTCGTTTGGAAAAAAATTGTACATGTCAAAGTACGAAAAATTTCAAATTTTCAAGTGGTTTATAAGGTATGAAAAATGTGTAGCTTTTAAATACCATCATGTTGCACATCATGTGTAACTTTTAAGCACATAAAAATTGTTCTTACTCTTATATATTGCATCCAAATCATGTTGCCACGGTCTTCCTAGCAAAACATGACTAGGCTTTGCTCTTACGGAAGCCATTGCCTTGTTTACTCTTATGATGGCCTTTTTGATCTTATTCGTATTATAAGATTCGCTATCGGCAGTAGCCTTCCTCCCAAGGCGAGCGAAGTGACGTGAGGCGAGCGCCTGAGTGAGTTGAGTAAGGAAGTAAGGTCCTTGAGGAAGCGGAGGGACCGAAAGCTGGATCGGGTTTCACAGTTGTTTTGGTTAATGCTCAACCACCTTCAAGAAGGCAAAGAAGTCAACTTCATAGCACATAAATCCACGACATCACAAGGCACCTCATCACGATAATAATTTCCAATAGCAATTGGAACTTTGCAACTTCACTTCTTGACCTTTCTTTATCCAAGCTAACTTATACGGATTATTATGTTGTTCGGTTGATATCTTCAATGCTTTCACAAGCTCTTTGGAAACTAGGTTTTCAAAACTTCCTCCATCAATGATCAACGAGCAAACGTTGTCTTCAATCACACACTTAGTTTCAAAAATCTGGTTCCTTTGTGAAAAGTCTTCAATCTTTGTTACACACAAAGTACATTGCACCATTAAGTTCACAACTTCGCCTTGAACTTGAGCAAATTTATCAAAAAATGTTCCAATTCATCTCCAAAATCAATCTTCGTGCCACCTTCATGATTTTCCCCAACATGTGCATTCAACTTCCTATTAGGATACTCATTCGACCTATGACCCGGTAAACTACACCTAAAACACTTAAGGGGTACAAGTTTGCTATACATATTAGAATCCGTCTTCTTAGTGATTACCTGCTTTTTCACACCACTTCCACTAACCAAAACTGGAGAACTCGAACTAGAAGATACATTATCTCCAATAATTAATTGGGTTGATTAGATTGATTTACCTGAGTAGAACTTAAATAAGGACTATCTTTTGATGTTTCTCCAATGTTAAAAACTTGTTTGGACATTAATCTCTCTACCTTTATAGCTAAACTTTGAGCTTGATCAACAGTCCAAATTGACAACAAACTTAATTCCTCTTGAATTAATTGATTAAACCCACTAATGCACCTAGCAGAAGTTTGTTCTTCAGATCTTTCAAGTTAGACCTAGCTTGTAACCTCAAGAACTCACTTGTGTACTCCACAATGGTCTTTTCCCTTGAACACAGTTATGAAATTGTTGATACAAAATTTGTTCAATATCTGGGAGTAAAAACCTACCTTTAATCATCCTCTTCAATATTGGCCATGTGTTGATTGGATACTTTCCTTGTCTTATATGGTTGTCTTGCTCGTTTTGCCACCAAGCTCCAACTCCTCCACGTAACTTATAAGCTACTTTGACTTGCTCTTCTTTAGGAACTTCCATGATGTCAAAGAACTTATCAACCTCATACAACTAATCAATCATAACTTCAAGATTAAGATTTCCAATAAAATTAGGAATCTCATCCTTAACACGGTACCTTTGACGATTCCCATACTCATGTCGACCCTCATTCCCCCTATTCAAAACCATAGGACCACAATTTCCTCATCTTAGACCTCCTGTCAAAACCCCATATTATCTATCTCCTTCCTCATATGAAGACCCGAATTCCTCTTATCTCTAAACTTGTTTGGGAGATTAGTCACACTTATGATTTTCAAATAAACTCTCTTTGTTAGAATGGACTCTAAGATTACCATGATTGTTACCCTCACAATTTGAGTGATTATCACCACCACCCCTGATCGCGGACTGGATCTCTTCAAGAACAGTGGACATACTCGCGAGTTTGGATGTGAGATCGTTGATCGTACGATCCATGTCATCGGTCGACCGTACCCCACCAATGGTACGGGGTTTTTGGATCTTCTACACCATTCACCATCTACGATTCTAAAATGCTCTAGACGTTAATTGACGCAAAGTCTTCTACATCAATTACCACCACGATACTAACAAGCACTGATACCGTTGACGAAGGACGCGAAGTGTTAAACCCTAATCCAAGGGTGATAAATGAGGCGCACCTAACTAAATTACAGTGATAATGATCCTTATATTTATAGGGAAGTGAAAATTGTGGAGAAAGTAACCTAACTAAAGTATAAGGAAAAAAAATTAAGTAAATAAAGAAGATTCTGAAATCGTCGTCTCTACAACATAGAGACGGGTTCCTTCAATAGCGTAGAAAAGCTAAAAAATAACCACAAAACACCGTAGAGTATACGGCGTAGTTACGACGTTGACTCTACTGCGCCGTAGTGAAACTCACTCTATTTCTTGACCTTGTCCTCATCATTTACTAATCATAAATTTACATAAACTAATCTATACTACTCTATGTTTACACGCTATATAATATTGTGATGAATATATTATTTATTGACTAGCAAGTACTACGTCACAACTTCGTAATACTACTAACTACCGATTTCTTATAACTTTTGCATCGCAATGCACGGGTACTCTACCATATTTATATGAGATAAATGTGCGATAAAGCTAGTCCCTAAAATTCTCGTCATGCGTAATGTTATTATCACGGAAGTTATATAATCGAATAATAATGTTCGCCAAAAGTTTTGATTACAAAATATTCGCCGCTACAACGTGCGAATACCTTGCTAGTTTTATATAAGCATTCGGAAAGATTTATGAGTTACAAAAAATATCTAATTCTAAAGAAAATGTAATTTTGATAGTCATACATCATTTGAGTTGGAAATGCAGTCCCATTTTTTTGGCAGTACAAGCGAAAACAATTAGTTTTTTAAAAATCCTATAGAAATGAACAAGAGGATGTTGAGAAACAAAAAAAATGATTACAAAAAACGCAAGGGAAACAAAAATAACAATGCATAGAGGACTAGAGGTGGCCACAAAATACACTCATCAAGTACCGTCGGAAATGGTCACGGAAATACACCAATCAAACCACGTTTACCTGAGTCAAAGTCTCGCCTTCCGCCTTTATCTGAATCAAAGTCCGACCTTCTCGAGAAACTTGAACAACAATAAGCTCGACTAGACTAATATAACCTAGGCTCGAAGCTCAAAACTTGACTCAAGCTTGATCGAGCTTTAAATTTCAAGCTCGAGCTCGAGCTCGCCATCTATAACTCAAGCTCGAAAGATACTTGATACATTTTGTTGGACTCGACGCGATCAATAATAATAACCTAGAAATTGCATGCATATAAAAGTTTAAAAATGTAAATTAATCAAAGCTCGATAAGACACGCAAGTCTCACAAGCCAAGTATTCTGAAACTCAAACTCAACTCGGGTTCCTACTCGAGTACCTCAAGCTTGATTAAAGTCGAATCGATTTTGAATATTTCCAAATCAATCTCAAAGTCGAGTCAATTCCGAATATTTTCTGAATCGATCTCAAATAACTCGTGAGTTATCCTGTCTCGTTTACCACCGTCCACCGTTGGCATTAATAGAACAGTGAGAGCTCAACTCGAGGTCAGCTCAAACTTGCTAAAAGATAAAAGAAACTTGAAAAACCTGATTACAGTCCCAAGTTGTTATCAAACAACATAAAACTAGCCTTTTTTGCAACTGACTTGCCGCCTTAGCTAAAAAAAACTGTGTGATTTACCAACAAACGCTAATCATCATTTATTTCCAAACGAGACCAAACTTCCATCAGTTACACACTCGTTAGCTACACAAACACTTTCACGGCCCTGCCATGGTTACCAGAAAACCTCTACGGCAAAACCATTCAAAAACTTTACACAATACTCACCATTGTATATATCTACCTAATAACTCGATAGATGACCCTATGAATACAAAGAAGATAGCAAACAATACTCCAACAATAGAAAAATAAACAATACCCTTGCTACTACTACTTGATCTTGATGGTTTTGGTTTCTCTAACCTTTTCTCGACGGCAGCAACAGCAGCAGCTAGATTTATGTTTCTGCCCTTGCTAAAACTAGACATTCGCTCAAACGCCCGGTTCACAAGTGCACTGCTTTCAGCGGCTGAAGCTGGAGTGGTTGGTATCGAGTCCACAAACGACCACAAAGTGGATGAAAGCCATGAATTGGTACCATTGTCCATGTTGGTTTGGGGACATTGATTTACATTATATTCTAGTTTTCCAGGATTTTCTTCAATTACAACACCTAGAAACATAAAGAAAAATATGCATGATTAGGTAATGATCTTAATAGTCTTGAACCGCTCATGAAACGGCAGAAGAGCTCTTAAAAAGCCTGGTCTTGAACTCCACGAGTCGTGCTCGAGAGCTCTTGCCATTTTCCATCTGGTCACGACCTCATAACGTTAGAAAGATGAATATAACATAAAGATGTCTACACTTTCTAGTTATTTACTACACTTAATAATGGTTTAACTGTGATATAAGTTAAACCATTAGCAACCGTTTTCTTTTTCACAAGCTTTTTAAGCTTGAACTATTTTTACCAGCTTATAACTGGGACACAAGATATTGTTTATGGTATTTACAAGAACCTTGTACCAATCGCATATTTGTTATACAGGCGGTTTAAAACATCAGTTTTTCAGTACCTGATGATGCCTGAGAAACGTTCTGGTAACTAGTCGTGATACTACTCTCTCCTTGGTCATGATTCCAAAGATCATAACTCATCTGAAGCTCATCATTGTCGTGATTCACGACTTCGCTCACAAGACCCGAGTTTGCGGGCCCAAACTCAAGGTTATCCGTATAAGCTGGCTGAAGTTCAAAGTGTTGAGATCCAAACGCATCCGCCTCCTGGTAAAAATCGAACTCCGATAAAGAATCAAAACTACATTTTTCGGGTTCCGGGCCAAGCAAATCGTTCATTTCCAGAAAATCTTCCTCAACCACCAACGGCTGCGGTTCTGGTTCCAGACCCATATTGGCCTTTTCTGTAATTTGGGGAAGCTGTGGGAGAACTTCTGGTTCAAAGATCCTGTTCAAGAACTCGATGTCGTCATTCGATAACGGCACTTCTTCCTCACGGGCATTTTTAAAATCATTTATGGGAATCTGTTGATGCTTTTGCACTAAAAGAGTCTCCACATCCAAACAATCATCGTCACTCCATTCTTCCTCTATAAACGGTGCACCATACTGCTCCCCATTCTTAGGCCCGGGCCCACTTTTCTTGAATACCTTGTACAAGACGTAGTGGTCTTGAGCATATGGGCATCTTCGAAGCTCTTCTTCATCCATAGTGTACTCATGCATAACCCAATCGGTACGAAGACCAGTGGGTGCACGACCTTGGTAATAAACTAGGGTCTTTTTGTTCCCGACTGATGATGATTTTCTTTTGATAGTTCGATCTTTTCCAGTTGCTTTCCAGTAGCCGTTCATTGTTGCTCTGCTTGATCTTGCGCCATTCGGGTACCTTCTGTCTCGCGGGCTGAAAAAGAACCATTGCCGATCACCGCTTTTCAATTTGGATTGCCCTGTTACATTCAAGAAGACATTAGTCAGCATTGACAATTCAAAGGAATATTTCAGAACTACCGAGTAAATAATATATTTCAGAACTACCGAATAAACAGCTCCTTATAACTTATTAAAAACATCTTACTTCACTCACACGAGCAGTTTATATAAGCAATCCCAAACCCTCAAAACTGCTAATTATCATATTAGGTTAAACAGTTCTAATAAAAAAAACAATCCCAAACACTGGTTATTGTGATTAGACTTGCGACACATGTGTTAAATGATACTTCCGAGACTCACCCAACCACCCCCAAATCATTTCATGAAACAATACCCTACACCAAAAGAAACAAAACTGTTAAGCCACAAAGTACAACCCGACGTGATTTAAAATAACAATATCAAACTTAAATTAACAATCTTGTGACCAATCTACTTGAATATGCTTGTAACTCTTTTATTGTTCGGTTATTAAAATATGTTCACCTATGGAGGAAAAACAATCCCGTGAACAAACTACACAAAATCAAACCATTATAAACCCATATGACCAAACGATCACTATACCTTAAGAAACAATAAACTCGTGATCAAACAACTAAAACATACCAAAATCACCAGCGTCAAGAAAAACATATAATAATATAAATCAAACAATCAAATACAACTAACACAACCATATCAACTAACATCTAAAACTTATAAAGATCAAAACTATGACCATGATCAACACATACATACCAGATAATTATTGTGGGTCCCACCTACAAACATTCAAAATATAACAAAAAAATTAGCTAAAAAAACCTAATAACCATATGATCACACTAATCAAACAAAACCCACATAAAAAAACATATAATGGGGGTGTTTGTTTAAAGCTTATTTGTCGAATTACGAGATTATTTGATTTCGGCTTATTTTTTATAAGCCCATATTTTTTATAAGCCCATATTATGATATAATAAACTTATATAAACCTTATAAGTCTCGAAATAAGCCGAAAAACTCAGGCTTATACAAAATAAGCTGAAATCATATAAGCTCGTAATCCGACAACTAAGCCTAAACAAACACCCCCTAAAGATCACAACTTTAACTAAAATCAATACAGTAAACATGGTGGGTCCCACTAATAAACACTAAATACTTCACAATTCAACACAATAAGCAATACCCATATCAAATAACAATCTAAAAACATATAAAAATCAAAACTTTAAAAAAATAAAAATCATACCAGGCAGCTCTTCTGGGTCCCACTTATAAACATCAACTTCACCAATAATATCCATCTTCAAAGATCTCCTGCAGATCTTTCTCTTCAGATAATAAAGAACCAATTCTTCATCAGTTGGATGAAACCTAAACCCTGGCGGGAAGCATTTTCCACCCGATTTTGACTTTTTTACGTTGACTAAATCGATCATATCAGAACCCATCAAATTGATCAGTAAAATTGGGCGTTTTTGTGGATTTGAGGTTGGTTTTTGTTTAATTGAAATGGGTATTTTTTAGATTTTGAAAATTTTATCGGGTTAAGGTTTAATTGAACAGATTAACTAAAAACTGAGTGAAAAAAAATTAGCAAAAATTGGAGGGTAAAAATTGGGCGTTTTTGTGGATTTGTGATTGGTTTTTGTTTAATTGAAATGGGTATTTTTTGGATTTTGAAATTTCGATCTGATTATGGTTTAATTGAAAAACTAAGGTGTTTTTGGCTAAAAACTTGGTTAAAAAAAAAAGTAGCAAAAAATTGATGGTAAAAATTGGGGGTTTTGGGAGATTTGTGATTAATTTGTGCTGAATTGAAATGGGTATTTGTTGGATTTTGATTTTGTGATCGGATTGCTATTGAATTGAAAGAGGCGTGATGGAGAAGGATTGTGAGGTTTGACCCCAAAAGGGGAAGGCTTTTGGGGATTTGGGATTATGTGTGTGTGAGTGAGTGGTTTGATGTTTTTTATGGGTTTTATTTTGGTCACTGTGTGGAAGTATCTTGGAAGGTGTCTTGTGTTGGTGAAGTACTAATTTACCCCTTAAGATTTTGACTTTTTGTTAATGACATGATAACTCAATCATCTAGGTTAGATGAGAAGATAATCTAATTTTAGACCGGGTGTAATGGTGCATTCTAGGTTGCACGGACATGGACACGGACACGGCGATACGGCAAAGTCTAAAAATATAAGGCTGAGCATCGGGATCAAACCGCCCCGTCCCGTCCCGAGCCCGATTCATCCCGATACCGACTTGCCGGAAAAATCAAACCGCGTCCCGACCCGAGTGTAGATCGGTCGGTGTCGGTCGGTGTCGGGCGGTGTCGGTTGGCGGTCGGTACAGTGGCCGACGTTGTGTTTTGTCGGGTAATCCCGATTCCCGACCCGATCCCGATCCCGAATAGCCGGAAAAAGCAAACCGCGTCCCGACCCGAGTGTTGATCGGTACCTGGCGGGCGGTGTCGGGTGGCGGGCGGTTGTCGGGTGGCGGGCGGTTGTGCTCAGCCCTATAAAAATATAGGACATGGACACGGCATGGACACGGGAATTTATATATATATATATATATATGTATGTATAAAAACATGTATAAAACATTAAAATCAAATGAAATACCATGTTTCATAGCCAAATTTAAAAGTACATTCATAAAGTCATAACAAAGCAAAATAGTAAAAACATGGTTTCATAGCCAAATAGCCAACTAGCTAGTCATCTTCATCATCAACTATATCATCCGTTGTGAATAACATTACTTCCATTTCCGGCTCATCAAGAGAAAGGTTGGCCATTCCAAGTATCCCAACATCATCTAAAGTGTCAAAACCATCTCCTCCCAAATCCCACATGCTACTCTCACCTTTTATGTAGTCGGGAGATTGCCTTGATAAAAGACGAAGATTTGAATGCACAAAAACTAAGTCTTCGCCTCTTTGGGGTGTAATCTTGTTCCTAAGCAAAGAGTTTATGAAAGAATATGTACTCCAATTTCTCTCACAACATGAAGATGAACAAGGTTCCCCAAGTAATTTCAATTCTAAATTTTGAAGCAATGGAGTTGAAGATCCATATGTAATCCACCACAAATCGGGATCCAAACATCCACGCATACTAATCGAATCAGTACTTGCAAACTCCCTCACAGCTCCTGAGAACTTGGCAAACTCCGTCTGGGCTTCTTTACGCTCAAGTGGGGAAGGAAAATATTTCAGAAAACACTTATGCCTTTCATCAGAAATCTCTTTATCCTTATGTGGGGGAACCGATTGGGAGACTCGTTAAGCCATTCAGCACTATAATACATACATCAATATTTTTACAATTATATATAGTAGAATATTAATATATAAAATATGAAGATTTGCAAAATGCAAATAATAAAATAAAAGTAATGACATGAATAGTACCTAGGGTTCAAAGAGTGAGCCAAACAATGAAGATGTGTGTTGCTTTTGGCCCAACGATCCACTAGTATAGTGTGCACAATAGAGTAAAAGTCAGAATCTTCATCTTCTCGTTTTCCTTCATGGAGGTAGATAACCACTTTCACCTTCTCTATCATAGAATCCCACCAATCATACACCAAGTGAAGACATGGTTTATCGGTATCCGCCTTCCTTAACATCTCATATATAGGGTCTGTGAAATCAATAATGTAATCAATCTTATCCCACCACAAATCGTTCAATATCTTCTCCTTGACCAAAGCAGCTTTTTGAACATCATCCTCCCTATAGTTTGCCCAATTTGGGCTAATTACCATATTCAAAAGCCCTTGCTTGATAAGCTTAAATCTTTTAAGCATGCTAATGCTAGAAGCAAAACGAGTCTCTGCAACTGAAAGCAACTTCAACTGTGAATTAGCATTAAACATTGACAATCGCATAGAATGATTCACAATGAAGTTCTTAATATCCATTACTTCTCCAGTAACCTCTGTAATCCAACTAAACTCTTCATATGTTTCTGCATTCGCTTATGTATCCTTTGCAGCACAAATATTTTTCAAAGCAAGATTCAATGTATGCACCACACACGGAATCCAAAAAATATGACTAAACTGGTTTTCAATTAACAACCCCGCACTCCTACACACATGTGCATTGTCTGTAATCACTTGAACTACATTTTGAGGGCCAACCGATAAAATAACTTCTTTAAGTAAGTTGAAAATGAAGTGCTTATCTTTGTATTTACCCTCACAATTGACCGCTTGTAAGAACATTGGACCACCTTTACTAGCCGCCATAAAATTGATAATTGGCCTTCTTTGAGCATCTGTCCACCCATCACTAACAATGCTCACACCTTTTTCCTTCCAAGCCATCTTAAGAGGTTCAAGCAACCCTTCAATGTGTCGTCTTTCCTTTGCTAAAAGCGAGGTTCTCAAAGCATTATAACCTGGAGGAACATAACCAGCAAGATGTTTGCTATTTGCGGCTCTAATAAATGACCTAATGTAGTATGGATTTTTGGCAAGAGAAAATGCCAAACCCGATGAATAGAACATCCTTGCAATCTCAGAATCTAAATCTTGTCGAGCTTGTACATTGAAAGCCATCTCAAGAGGGGTGTCACCCGTTACCTTCTTTCTTTTGTTTGGGAGTGGATCATGACCTTGAAGGCGAGTTCCCATTGAAGTTCCCGTAGAAGCCGATGATGAAAAAGAATTAGTTCGACTATTAGATGGTGGAAGTGGTACTTGTTTAGGTAAGACTCTAGCCGCCCTTGTTTCATACTCTGCTTGTTCTCTTTCCATCGTAACCAAGTCTTGAGAAGTTACCTTGGTACATTTAGAAACTCCGGTACCACCAATCTTTAGTAAATGACTTTTTACACGTAAATAAGAACCCGTAAATACTCTACTGCAATAGTTACACGAAAACCGAACATTTCCTCCTCCACTAATCTTCTCTCCAACAATAACATACTTCCAAAGAGGTTGTTTACTGTCTTCGGCGCTCATTGTTTAGTGTCTACTGTCTAAAAGTCTATGACTAATCTGCAAAGTGCAAACAATTTACTTATTTACTCTATTAGAAAAGACAAAAGACTAGTCTACTAAATAAATATAACACTATAAAAAGTGAAATCACTTTCTGTCACCATCATCACATATTCAGATGTGAATCTCATTCAAGAAACAAAACAAATATCATCACCACCAACAACTCGATCCCTAATTCAACAAATCAAAATCCCTAACTCAACAAATCTAAATCCCTAATTCGGAATTCCCAAATCAAAATTAGTATGTGTAAGATATAACTTTTCACATACACATCAAACCATAACAACAAGGTGGCGTATAAGTGGAATTCTAGAGAGAGAAAGTTAGAGGTTTAGGGAACTTAGTGAGAGAAAGTGAAAGATATTATTATGAGCTCCAACTCTCTACCTTGGAAGGTAGAGAGTATTTATAGTCTTACATAAATCGCCACACATTGGGCTGTGGATCAGGCATACAGTGGGTAAAGACCCGTCCGTCCTCCACGGTGTTACTTAACTAAATACTACTTTAACTTAAAATAACTACGACTACGAGCTTTCTAACGATTACATATACTTGAGGTGACCGACTCTTTAATACCTGGAATTTCTAATTCCTAACAGTATGCCCTAATTCCTAGAGAGATATGAAGGTTGAATAGACAAAGATTCAAATTAGAGAAAAAATAGAAGATGGAGACCTGTGTGAATCATGTGGAAGAGACCGATTGATCGTCCAATTGAAGATGGAAAGGAGCGGCGTTGGGATAAATGAGAGAAACAGACAACTTTTAGGTATTTTTTACTTATTAATTGATGATCCGTGTCCGACCCGTATCCAAAAACGAGTCCAGCTCAAAGCGCAAGTGGGACACTGCTTGTGCGTGTCGGACACGTGTCCGAGCCGTGTCCGTGTCCGACACCGCCACGTCGTGTTTTTAGCCGTGTCCGTGCTACCTAGGGTGTAGTGCACCACTTGCGCTGGGCACTGACCAGGTGGGCTCTCATAATGATTAAAATGCTACCGCGGCGTGCAGTGGGTGTTATTTTGGTTTGGAAAGGTCGTGCATATCACCTAACGAAACACATTCTTTTTCATTTTTTTTGTATGTGTATGGGTAGGGAAAGAGGTATACTTTGGGGTATTTTATTTAAAGTGAGATATTTTCATATGTTTTGGTATCTAGTGACTACTACACTTGTTAGGTGTTGGGTTAAGTGATGTGCTGAAAAATGATGTGGTAATAAGGTGGAGGTGGTTGATTAGGTGACCATTACACCCAGCCTTAGGTCACATGAGAAAAGAGGTTAATTTGAAGTGTGTTTTATATAAGACGTGCAGGAGCAGATCTTAAGGGGTCTAACGAAGTTTTAAGGGCCTTCACGTGAACTATATGGATTTTTCTTTTTGTGTAATGTCATTTTATGTTCAAAATTTATGATTTTTTCAAGAAGAAAATGGTTTTCACAGTTTTCTGTTGCATATCATTTATTATTTACCTATTTTATTGTATTATAAAAAGATATGTAAATTTAGTAATTTACAGACTAGTCTGCTACTGATGACATGTCGGATTGGTTTAAATGGTTTGGACGAAAATGAAATGGGCTCAATGTCGTTGAAGTATTTAAAAGGTTTTCACGGATCAAGGTGTCGATGTTTGTGAATTATTAAGCGTCATGAGTTTCGCAAGATGGTTAGTGTAGTTCGAAGTTAACCTGTTATATCATAAAAGATAGCTCGAGAGTAATTTTTCGCAAAAGAAATAATCGTTGAAGCATGTTATAATGTTTGAGCCTTTCAACTTGTTGTGTGAAAAGATACAGTCTTATAAACTATATCTTTGCAGTAGCATTTGTAATGATTAACGAGACATGAATCTATCTATGAAAACAAGCTTTAAAATTTACTTGTTTTAGGTTTATCTTTTCAATCATTCAACAAAAGGTTTGTAATCAACATTAATAAAATGAAGTGTTGCAAAAAAAGGCTTACAAGGTCGATTATCGCTGCTTAGGCGATAATCAGTCACCAATCTTTTTTATTTGTGTAAATCGGTTTACCATGGTCAACGGAGGTCAACAATCGTCAAACGTGCCGAAAATCTGCAAATCTTGCTGGAAATACCCAAAACTCGTCGTAAACTTGTTTTAATCATTTATAGTTGCTGATTATATATATTACAAGCTATCTTTTATGGAAAATTTAGTTAGGAATACCCAAAACTCACTGGAAATACCTAAAACTTGCCGGAAATGCCAATCCGATTAATCACCGATTAATCTCGCCTATACTGATTACAAGCTTACACAATTTTTGCAACCTTGATAAAATGTGAAGGATTTCAAACTCAATTATAGTTATGTGCAGATAATTCTGAAGTTGCTACGTTAATCTCCTGAAAAGAAGTGCTTTGTCTTGTTTAATATTGTTTGAGGAGAGTTATTTTACATACCAAACTTTTTTTACATACCAAGAGACTCGTCTCCACCATCCATCTAAAAGGAAATCAATGGCTGAGATTAAAAGCATTCTATTATTTCACATATTTTTTATAATTTAAATATCTTTCTATAGACTGTCACTTTAATATACTTTCGAAAAAAGAAAAAGAAAATTGTTTTTTCCACGTTTTTTCATCTTTTTTTTTTTCGAAACTGGAATTTGCATGAAATATCATATATGATTTAACACTAATTTGAAGATCACATGTGATATTATTGTTATAACACATATGATATGTAATATCATATGTGATACTAGTGTTAAATCATATATGATAAATCGCATATGATATACATATTATATATGATTTACCACTAATATCAAATGTGGTATTCAAATTAGTGTTAATCATATATGATTTTTTCATGCAAATTTCAATAAACAAAAAAAACATAAAAAAAAAACTTTAAAAACACGTGAAAAACAGGAAAAAAAATTGTCGAAAGTATATCAAAGTGTCTATCTATATAAAGATAATTAAATGCTCGACGTAATGGTATTTTTTTTCGCTTGACGATTAACGGTTTGAAAGATATTTATATTTGAAAAAAAATGATGAAAGTGGAATTTTTTTTTTTTTTTTTTTTTTTTTTTTTTTTTTTGACAAAACCGGTTATAAAATGTCCCAAAGTTGAATGGGGTTGTGTTATAATTTTGTTATACTAAATTCTAATAAACTCCTGTTTTTGAAGAAATGTATTATTCTCGTGAACGTTAGTATTGTACACAATTTCAAATTGGAGGACAGTGCAGACGCGGTGTAGTCGAAATTGTAAAGTGGAATTGAGTGTTTTTTTTTGTGGGCGTTAGTATTGTAAGGGTTTCAATTTGGAATTGAGTGGCTGTTAAATGTTTTTGTTGGGGAGTAAATCCCCGTCTTTACTTTTTTTTATTTTTTTTTTACGCGCAATCATTGCATGTTCGAAATTGTGGCTTTATTGTGGCTGGTGCCACACCAATTGAACCCAATTGTGGCCTATTGTGGCTTTATTGTGGCTGGTAACGTTCACGAGATTCCCTAGTTAGAGTGGTAGGTAAAAATAATCTAGATTAAGTACTTTAATTAGGGTTGTTAATTTTTTTTTTTTTTTTTTTTTTTTTTTTTTTTTTTTT
>BPTQ01000008.1:348143101-348163687 GCA_019973895.1 Chrysanthemum seticuspe | reverse complement strand
TAATCTAAGGGTCTAACGGAAACTTTTTAGATAATCCCTTAGTTAACGTTTTCTTTTTCGTCGGTTTAGATCGAGAGCTAAGGCAAAGTAAGGACTACTGCTACTACTTCTTCAATGGGAACTATAATCAGTTGAAACATGTCTAAGTAGTTCAAGTAGTCAACTTTAAGGAAGGTACTTTTTAGTCCCTCTTTTCTGATACTACCTTAATGATCGTCTTCTTGTTTACCTTTCATATTTTGTATACATACGATCAGGAAGATTTGAGGGAGTCAGACAACAATAGTGCGGACTATAAGGGTGAGTGAGAGACTTGTACCCCCTACTCGTAGAACTGTGACAAGAACTTTTCCTTAGCCTACTTAAGTATTTCAGATCACAACTCTTGGAACAGGGTTAGGGCTCTCTCAGTGTCCCTTGAAAACTGGTATACACACTATAGGGAAAAGGAGAACTCACAAGTTTTCTAGTAAAACTATGGAAGAGGCTAGAATCGCTACTAACACGAAGAATACCTCTGTAGCTCATACAACTCCGTAGTGAGGGTGTCAGACTAGGAGAAGAACTCCTCAAGTGGCTACTTGAGTGAGTGTAGTCAGGTGAAAGTAGTCTTTCACTGCTACTAGAGAAACTAAAGCTTCGGCTAGTCGGAAATGGGACAAGAAATGAGTGGATGATCATTATATAGGAGACTTTTAGTTTCTCCAAGATCGGCTTCGAAATCAAAGAGATCATCGTCACTTTCTGATGAAAGTGGACTGATGTGAGTGAGTTCATCGGTGAACTCCTCAAGAAGAGGATCAGACTGTGGGAGTGATGCCTCAACATACTCGATGTCTCCATAAGAAGCACAATCATCGCTAAGATCGGAGAAGGTATCAAAATGATCTTTTGAACACTCAAGAGGAAAAGGGATATCACACATATGGTCAAAAGTTCCCTGTGACTCTCTCGGGATTGGGACAAGGTTCTCAACACTAGACTTTATGAATTCATCCGATTCCTTTTCAAGAACAGTGTCAAGATGCTCATCCCCCATGTTCAGAGAGTGAGTGGGAATATCAGGCGTGATAACAACAGACTGAGGGAGTTTAGAAGGACTAGCATACATATGTTTTATACTTTCCATTTGTTCTTCTGCTAGTAATTCCATCATAGTCTTTTCTCCCTGATTTTTCATGGAAGGAATTTCAACTGATGAACTTGATGAATCTGTACAAAGTTGACTAATATCAAGGGTAACTTCTTCATCATCGTCATCAGGAATGAAACGGAATCGAGAGCTAGATTTGGCTGCTTTTTCTTTTGCAATTGATTCCCTAATAGATTTTTCAAAGGCAATCTGGGAATCTAATTTAGCAGTCCGTTCTTCAGCTAACAAAACTTCCATGGATTTCTGATTTGGATTATCTTGGGGATGTTTACATTCCTTCAAATCTTTCACTAAATCCAAAAGATCAAGGAGAAGATTATGAGGAAGTGGCTCAGGTTGAGGTGGTGCCTGATTCACTTGGTATTGTAGAGGTTGGTCATGATATGAAGAGTCGTAATTGTTACAAGGAAATGGATTCCTTGTTTGACAATCAGAGCTAGAGTGGGGACCTCCACAATACTCACAACAGTAAAACTGATGTGGTTGTGAGTCATATGTGTTGTAGTCATAATTGTTATCAGGAACCTGCTCATAGACAAGCGTGTTTCCCGATTGACAATCAGAACTGGAGTGTGAACCACCACAGTACTCACAACAGTAAAACTGCTGAGTCTCACAGTGTGGTGGCTGATGGAATAAATCAGTTGTGTTATGGTAGGAGTAGGGATCCTGGTTATAGACAGACCCGTTTCCTGATTCCACCATGCTACAACTAGGGCAATTGCCACCATTATAAGGACCACCACACCATTGACATCCAAGAGGGTGAGGATAAGACATAGAAAGAATCAAAGGTTTACAGAGGGTAAGAAATGAAGAATCAAAAGGGTAAGAGGGTAAAGAGGAATATTTTTGGTATTTTTGAAAAACATGATGTAGAAACAAAGAATGAAAATCTTTTTGGGTTTTTGATTTTTTATAAGAAAATATAAACACATACAGATGGTATGAACAAGGAGTGAATATTCAAATCACTAATCTGCTAAACGTAAGACTATTAGCACTGCTCCCCGGCAGCGGCGCCAAAATTTGATACGTGCAAAACCGTCAAGTTTTCTCACGCAAGCTGACCACTTGTGAATGGCCAACTGTAAGAAACTTAAAACAGCTTAAGCACGAATGCAATGAAGTCCAGGAGAGTATAGTGTTTCCCCAGGTCGTTAAGTCCCAACGAGCTGTGCGAGAATAGCCAAACGTGTAGTGATCGAGAGATTTGAACGGGAAAAGAGATTTGAATATGATTATAACTAAGGAAAAGCCCATAAACTACAAGGGCTTAAATGCAAATTAAAGGAAATTAAAAAGATAAAAAATATTAAATAAACGCTATCACTATATTTAAAATGATGTTTTTGTTTTTATGTTTTTATAAAACTGAAATTAAAAACTACGTAACGTACAAATGAAAACGTGAAACTTACACAATATAAATCCTAAAAATATGAAAATAACATTTTTACAAACCTAATGATAAAAGAAAATTTATAGAAAAAGAAAATTATTTTTATTACTATTTATCTAATTATTATTAATTAAAAACTATTTTTAACTATTAAATAATAACCTAAAATACAAGAAAATAGGAAATAAAGCTAGAAAAATAAAATTATGACTTGGAAAAATCTAAAATAACAAAAAAGAATTTTCAAAACTATTTTTATATTTTTCTGGTTATTTTTCTATTTTTTATGAATTTTAAACTATTTAAAACTACTTAAATTACTAAAAATTACAAAATAAACTATGAAAAATCTGGAAAATTACTTTTTTTACTTTTTATATTTATCTAAACCTAATAAAATTGAAAAATTATTTTTTTGAACTTTTTCTGATTTAATTGTATTAAAAGCTATTTAAAATTACCTAAAAACTGTTTTTAATTAAGAAAAATAGCAAACAGGACAGGAAAAATCTGAAAATTTCAAGAAAAGTCTAAAATAATATTATGATTCTAGGAAAAATAGAAAAACATGGGGTTGTGTGAAGGAAATTGGAACTGCTATTGGAAGTGCTTATAAAATAAGCACTTGAATAAGCCAAAGGGTACTAAATGGGCACCAAACCAACACAGAAGCTAAGATAAGCTAAAATAACCAAAATGCAATGAATTACAACTGCTCTACATCTCTGGATTGCAAGCTACCAAGGTTTGGTTGGATTGAGACCAAGTGCTAATAACAGTTTAGAGGCCAACTTTGGGCTTAAGCATAAGCTACATAATAAGCTGAAAAGGGAAAACAGAAGAAGGGACTTGAAGCAGACCTGGCCAAGTATGTCTAAACCAAAGGCCAGACCTTGGTGAGCCAAGATGGGCCCTGTGCAAGCTCTGCAAGTCCCTGTGCAGACTCAGTGTTAACTGAGTCAGTTGCACAGGGCAAAGAAGCCCATTTGACAAGCCAGTTTTAGAGCTTGTAGAAAATTTGCAAAAATATACAAAAATGGCAATAATAAACTAGACCAGTAGAACTTTTTAACACCACAAGTTTCATTGAAATTGGCCCAGAGATGAGTCCACTAAAAATCTCCTTAGTTGAGCTCAAAACTGAGTTTCACCATTTTGACTTTTAAAGCAGAAATGAAATATTGACCAAATTGAAATTTGAAGACAATTTATGGACTGATATCAATGTGTTATGATGAAATAAACCTACTGCAATCTATATCTATGTATTTTAAACACAAAATGAGCTTTTGCTTTGCCAAAGATCCAACAGATAAGTAATGAGACAGTTGATAAATGATTTTTGACTATAGGGGTTTGCAGGCACAAGTGAAAGACTCAAATGAGTTCAAAGTAGCTACACAAACATAAATCAACAGCATTCAACCAGTGAGCAGACCTTAAAGACAGATAGCATATCAAATCCAAACACAACTTTTAATGACTGTTTTGAACTTAAAATGGAGCCAACCACTTAACTAGCCAATGCCATTGATCATAATGAGCTCAATTACTATAATGATCACTAAATAAACAAACTTAAACCATTTCTAACCACTAATGCAAAAACAAACACAAACTGCAAAGTAAGATGAAAATGTAAATGGGACATATGCTTACAAATGTCCAGCTTTTGTTGCAGGCCAAAACCAAAACCCAAGATCACTTTTACTAAGCTATTTCCAACCCTAATCCAAGTCCTGCATCAACCCATTCCAATTCATTCTCCATATAGGCCCAATTTGACTTTCATTGACCAAGACCCAAAATTTCTTAAAACTTGAATACAGGCTTCCAAAAAGCTATGATAAGCTTGCATAAGCCTCTTTGAGCTTGTAAATAAGCTGCTAGAGGCCTGGAAATAATGATTTGAAACTGAACTTCTCAACAGTGGACATGAAACTTAGAACTTATATAAAAACTTGAGATTGATGTTCACAAACACATTACAATGACAATTTAACATAAATGTGATACCAGTAAACTGAAATTACAACATTTGGACTTAAACTAAAACTTTTATTTAAAAAACGACATTAAAGAAAACTTAAAAACTAACTACTCTGGTTTTTCTTCCTTCTCTTCCTCTTTTTATACTTCAAATATCTTTCCACGTGTCCTCTGAGCAGATCCCACCTCTCAATTTGACCAATGGTTGAGTTTTGCACATTTTGGCCGTTTTATCAATTTGGCGGGAAAAGCCTATTTTGACTTGCTGCTCTCTGATAGCTAGTAGGGGGGGTGGCATTTAATGTGGAGTGTTTGTGATGATGAGGGGAGTGGTTTGTGGAGAAAAGGTGATGGGAAGTGAGCTGAGAGTTGCAGGCAACAAGATGGGGAAGAAGCAGGAGGTGGCGGGCAAATGGAGATTTGACTTTGCTTTGACCAAGGTTCAAAATGAAAGGGTCAAGGGTTAAGGCAGGGGTCACAATGGCATATGGCAGGGGTTCAATTTTAATTTTGACAAGTCTTGGCTCATTATGACAAGGACTATCATTGCAAATCTGCCAAATTAGAGGGACCAAACCTGTAATTTTCCAAACTTGTTACAAGGGACCAATATTGACAAGTTCCAATAGTACAAGGACTAGATTTGACAATTTCAATTTTCCAGGGACAAAACTTGATATTTTTGAAAGTTGTGGGACCTTTTCTGCCATTTAACAAAAGATTTATTCAAGGACCATTTTTGACAATTTAGAATAATTCAGGGACCTTGAATAACATTTTTCTTTATTTGGTTTTACCAGGGACTGTTTTTGACAACTTTTGAAACTTGGGAGACTAAAACTGCCAATTATGCAAACTTTATACGTTTTTCACCAGATTTTGACATTTTTGCATTTAAAACACATAAAACACTTATTTGTGATATTTTTATCATTTTGATGCATTTCTGAGTGTTTTCAGATGTTTTTGCAGTTTAAATGATACAAAAATAATGAGTATTTAGACACTCATCAATTTTTCTAACGGTTTTATCTTAGTATGCTATTAATGAAGAAGTTACGACGTAACTCTTATTCTCAATTACACCGTAGCTGGGATTTTGTCACAGAGACCAACTCAACTGCTGTTACGGCGTAACTCTCAGCTTAAGTTATGTTGGGAATTCTTCTAAATAAGAATTCTGCTGATGGATTCTGCTGAATCAGTGATTCTGCTGAAGAAGTGATTCTGCTGAATAAGATTACAAAACGAGCAATAATGAAGAAAGAAGAAACAATGAGGACCTATTATGTAGTTTAATAGTTAGCTTTTCTAGTAAGCTAATATTATTAGGGTTTGTAACACCTCCCTCTCCTATATAAAGAGGGTAGACGTAGGTTACAGGAAACGACTTTCATTTCATTTTCATAGTAGACATCTCCAATGAGAGTCTAATTAACGCATAGAGCGTGTAGTAGTAATAGTAGTTGTAGTAGTTTTTTATATTTCAATAAAGAAAACCTTATTAGTGATGTTGATTGTGTTCTTAATTGTGTTCCGCTGTTTCATTCAATCAATCAATGTTATTCATACCCTAGTTGAGTCCCGATCTTGGTTTCTACAATTGGTTTCAGAGCCTCGTGGCTCTTGATCTAGGGTTGATAAGGTTTTTTTTGTAATTAGGGTTTATGCAGCAGTCGTGATCAAGAAAAAAGGCAGCAGATCTGATGAAGAATTGAAGCAGTTTTGAAGAAAATTATCTAATCATGGTTGGCGTTAATTCACAAATCACACATGGGATGGTATGCTTTAATTTTAATAGTTAATAATTTGTGTGATTGGTCGGCGTGTGATGGTCCCATTTGTACGATTGTATGCTTTCATCTTTCACATGTTATGATGGTCCCATTTTATGATTGTGGCTTTTAATCAGTATTATATCTCGTTAATTCTTCTTGGATCTGATGGTCATGAGATAATTGGTCAAATATTGACCAATTATCACTGGTTGGTGGAAAAGTAATGCTAGAATATGGCATATGGTGGAGTTAGAGTGGCAACTGCTGTTAAGCCCTCAAAAGGTTATTCTTGGAAAAATCAAAGAAAAGGTTCATTCTGGGTACCCAAGAACAATAGTCTTTGTCAGGTGTATTGATTGAGGGGAGGCATAAGCCTAAGGGGAGGCTTAATGTTGTATTTTTGTATTCTAACCATTTTTGCATCTGTTGGATCCTCATAAGCCTAAGGGGAGGCTTAGTGTTTCTGCTGACACTACAACTGTCTTTGGTTTCTGCTGCTGCTTGATGGTATATTTTACATGTTTTGTTTATTTTTATTCGTTCTTTATTTTATGTTTATTAAAAAAAAGTAAATATATATATATATATATATATATATATATATATATATATATATATATATATTCTATGTTTGTTTAACTTGGTTATTAACTCACTAGATGTACCTTGTGTATATCAAAGAGTTGGCTAGTCCAAAGGGTACAGCTTTGGTAAAGACACATCAAATTTGTTGATAGCTGTAATGGTTTGCTCAAAATCATAGGGTTTGCAACTCACCCATGCTTAATTGCTGAGGGTTGTATGGTCATCAATTCACCATGGTTTATTCCTTTTTGGAATCCAAGACTTGACTAGCCCACATGTATATGGCTTGTGGTAAAGGCAGTGGAATACCATATTGGGTTTTCAATTCACCAAAGGTGATTATATCTCCTAAGAATTGACTAGTCCTGAGCAAACGGCTACAGGTAAAGACATTTCAAATCCGTTCATGGTTGCTGATTTGCTAATAAATCAGATGGTTATCAGTGTACCATGGTTTTCGAACTTAAACATTTGGCTACTCCAGTAGTGATGGCTATTGGTAAAGAGACATCAAATCCATTATTTTCAATGATTCACCTCTCACAGGCATTAACACACCTGGATGTGATGAGAATAGTATGAAACTAATATGTTTTGATGTACATGTTGTCATTTGTTGCTGCAAGGATCTGGAATTTCAATGTTTATCATCATAGAGATGTAATTGATGGTTCTTTGTTGCTGTTGTTCGTGTACAATCCTCTAGCTCTGAAGTGTTAAAGCTCTATCAAGAAACTAGAACTTAACCAGTCAAATTCCAGTTTAGGGGAAGATTGTTGGGAATTCTTCTAAATAAGAATTCTGCTAATGGATTCTGCTGAATCAGTGATTCTGCTGAAGAAGTGATTATGCTGAATAAGATTACAAAACGAGCAATAATGAAGAAAGAAGAAACAATGAGGACCTACTATGTAGTTTAATAGTTAGCTTTTCTAGTAAGCTAATATTATTAGGGTTTGTAACACCTCCCTCTCCTATATAAAGAGGGTAGACGTAGGTTACAGGAAAATACTTTCATTTCATTTTCATAGTAGACATCTACAATGAGAGTCTAATTAACGCATAGAGCGTGTAGTAGTAATAGTAGTTGTAGTAGTTTTTTATATTTCAATAAAGAAAACCTTATTAGTGATGTTGATTGTGTTCTTAATTGTGTTCCACTGTTTCATTCAATCAATCAATGTTATTCATACCCTAGTTGAGTCCAGATCTTGGTTTCTACAATTGGTTTCAGAGCCTCGTGGCTCTCGATCTAGGGTTGATAAGGTTTTTTTTGTAATTAGGGTTTATGCAGCAGTCGTGATCAAGAAAAAAGGCAGCAGATCTGATGAAGAATTGAAGCAGTTTCGAAGAAAATTATCTAATCATGGTTGGCGTTAATTCACAAATCACACATGGGATGGTATGCTTTAATTTTAATTGATAATAATTTGTGTGATTGGTCGGCGTGTGATGGTCCCATTTGTACGATTGTATGCTTTCATCTTTCACATGTTATGATGGTCCCATTTTACCACTGTGGCTTTTAATCAGTATTATATCACGTTAATTCTTCTTGGATCTGATGGTCATGAGATAATTGGCAAATATTGCGGTGCATGTAGCATGTAGGTATTCGTGGTGTTGCTGCTGATCACATGGGCTTGCTGCTGATCATTTATTCTGATTGGCTGTATAATTCACGCATATTCGGAAGTAATATCGTGGGTGTAAATTTTGCGGTGATAATATTATTGTTGGTCACATGGGTAGTCATTTTTATTGGTTACAATGTTGGTCACTAATATGATCTTTAGATCTCTAATGATAGAAATGATAAAGATCTTCAACAAAATGTGAATACTCAAGAACTAGAAAAGAGTATTGGACAAATTGGTGATTTGTTATTAGGATAGTGAATTTGTTACAGAGAGAATATTGTTTACAATTCCAAAAAGATGATCTAAAATGATTACAAGTGAATGATTTATACAAGGAATGGATTAACTGATTTTCCCGCCAAAACGGCTATATGAAAATCAGTTATGATATTGTGTTGTGTTGACTTTTTGACTTTACTTAAAACTCATATCAATACTTCCTCCTTCAGTAAATGCTTGTCCTCAAGTATCAATGTCAAAATCAGGAAAGCGTTTGACCATGTCACTATGTAGTTCCCATGTTGCATCATCTGGAGTTCCATTTGACCATCTGACTAGAACAAAGACTTTAGCTGAAGAACCCACTTTGCCCAATCTTCTGTCAAGTATCTGCACTGGAACAACTTCCAATTCACCTTCAGTGTTGCATCTTGGTAACATGGGGGTTGTTGTAGGGACTGAACCTTTGTATTTCTTAAGCTGAGAAATGTGAAACACTGGATGTATCTGTGAACTTGCAGGCAACTCCAATTTGTATGCTACATGTCCAATCCTTCCAATAATCTGAAATGGTCCATAGTACTTAGGATTAAGCTTGTTGTATTTCCCCATTCTCACAGTGACTTGCCTATGAGGTTGCAATTTCAGGAGTACCCATTTGTAGGATCGATATATTTATTGTGTTGATGATTCGGGTGGTCTTGGATGATCAAAATACATGTTTGCCATTAGAGAGAGAAAGTTAGAGAGTTGGGTGTTCAAGCCAGAGACTTGGTTTACAAATTATGGAATATTAGATTGAAAGCACCACCCCTTCCATGGATGGAAGGGGTATTTATAGTTACATAAGACACGACCTCCTATCGGCCTGTGGATCAGGCATACAGTGGGTAAAGACCCGTCCTTCCTCCACGGTGTTGCTCTAAACTAAACTACGCTACAAACTAACTAATAAATTGCTAAATAACGTAACTAACGACAAATCTACGAGCTAACTTATGCTAGATAATATTTGAGGTGACCGAATCTTCACTATGGAATTTTCTAACTCCTAACACCATTGCCCAATATCAAACTCCCTTTCAGTTCTTTTAGCATCAGCAATGGCCTTCATTCTATGCTGAGACCTTTCCAAATGGAACTTGAGCAACTGAACAGTAGCTTCTCTTGCAGCCAAGGATCTATCCACACTTTCCACTGAACTTTGACCTTGAACATAAGCAATTGGATTGGAAGGTGGTTGACCATACAATACTTCAAAGGGTGTAACTTGGGTTGCAGTAAGGTAATTGGTATTATACCAATATTCAGCCAAAGAGACCCATGTTGACCATTCCTTAGGTTTTTCCCCTGACATACATCTTAAGTAACATTCTAAGCACCTGTTAACTACTTCAGTTTGTCCATCAGTTTGGGGATGGTATGAAGTGGACAAGTGTAGACTGACCTTTAACATCTTGAATAGCTCCTTCCAAAATAAACTGATGAAAACCTTGTCCCTGTCACTTACTATCACCTTGGGAAGACCATGGAGCTTGTACACATTATCCAAGAAAGCTTGAGCTACCTGAACAGCTGTGAAAGGATGGCTCATTGGAATAAAATGACTGTACTTACTTAGTCTATCCACTACCACAAACAAAACTGTTTTTCCATTAGAAGGTGGAAGACCCTCTATAAAATCCATTGAAATTTCTGACCAAACTTGTTGAGGTATAGGAAGAGGCTGCAATAATCCAGGATAATTAGACAAATCAGGTTTATTTGCTTGACAAACTCTACAATTGGCCACATATTCTTTGACTTTTTGTCTTAACTTCTTCCAATATCATAAACCACTGATTCTTTTGATAGTAGCTTGTATTCCTGAATGTCCACCACTTGGATCAGCATGGAAATAATGAAGTAACTCATGTCTTAGCTGCTCATTATCACCAACTACTATCTTCCCTTTCCTTCTCAACTGCCCATGTACCAAACTGTAGTGCTTGTGTGATTGAGCATTGGCTTCCAAGTCAGAGGCAATCTTCTGCAATTCCTCATCTTCCTTACAAGAATCAAGTATCCTCTGCATATAATCACTGGAAATTGTAGAAAGGGCTAGATGTAGTAACTGTGCACTGGTAGGTACCCTGGACAAAGCATCTGCAGCCTTATTTTCACTCCCTTTCTTATACAAAATCTCATAATCAAACCCCATCAACTTAGGTAACCACTTCATCTGTGTAGGTGCTGTAATTCTTTGTTCCAACAAATACTTCAAATTGAAATGGTCTGTTTTGATTTTGAAATGCCTGTCCAAAAGATACCCTCTCAATTTACCCAAAGCTTGTATAACTGCCAACAATTCCTTCTCATAAGTGGACAATGATTGGTGTTTAGGAGCTAGATTTTTACTGTAATAAGCTACTGGATGACCACACTGTTGCAACACTGCTCTAATTCCTCTTTGGGAAGCATCTGTCTTAATAACAAACAACTCATTAAAATTAGGCAACTTAAGAACTGGAGTTTGAGACATTGCTGATTTCAACTTATCAAATGCCACTTGTGCTGCTTCTGACCAAAAAAACCCATTCTTCTTAAGTAGTTGAGTCAGAGGATGACTGATAACTGCATAGTTCTTCACAAATCTTCTGTAGTATCCAGTCAAACCCAAAAATCCCCTTAATTGCTTGAGGTTAACAGGCACTGGCCAACTTTTCATAGCTTCAATTTTAGAACTGTCAGTAGCCACTCCTTCTCTAGTGATCACATGACCCAAGTATTCCCCTTTTTGTGCACCAAAAACACACTTAGATTGCTTGGCATAGAATATGTTGTTTCTCAGAATTTGAAAAACCAATCTTACCTGTTGTACATGATCTTCCAAAGTAGGACTATACACAAGTATGTCATCAAAGAAAACCAACACAAACTTTCTCAAATATTCTTTGAAGACAGAATTCATTAAAGCTTGAAAAGTAGAAGGAGCATTTGTGAGACCAAAAGGCATTACCAGAAATTCATAGTGTCCTTCATGTGTTTTGAATGCTGTTTTCTCTATGTCAGGAGGGTACATCCTAATTTGATGATAGCCGGACCTTAAATCCAACTTGGTGAAGTACATGGAACCCTGCAACTCATCAATCAATTCCTCTATGACTGGTATTGGGAACTTGTCTTTGATGGTAGCACTATTCAACTGTCTATAGTCCATACACATCCTCCAATTTCCATCTTTCTTTTTAACCATAACCACTGGAGAAGAAAATGGACTTTGGCTATCTCTAATTGCTCCAGTGTCAAGTAACTCCTTCACCATGATTTCAATTGCATCCTTCTGTGTGGGTGGGTGTCTGTAAGGTCTAACATTAATGGGTAGAGTTCCTTCTTTGAGTGGAATTTTGTGGTCAAAAGGTCTAATGGGTGGAAGGTTAGTAGGTACTGCAAAAACATCAGTGAATTCCTTAACTAACTCAGTTACTTCTTTTGGTGATTCATCTGACCCATTGTTGGTTGCTGCAATCATATTTAGTGAGGTGGTTGGGTAAACACATAACATCATAGAGGACAATTCAGCTTGGGGTGTTTGAATTTGCATTTTCTTTCCTTGTTTCCAATGCACTCCAGTCTTTTGTGTTCCCCTTAACAACACAGTTTTGCCTTTATGCTTAAACTTCATTCTTAATTCCTTGAAATTAGCTAGTATGTTACCTAATGTAGATAACCATTGAATTCCAAGTACCATTTCACATCCTCCTAAAGGAAAAAGCATCACATCAGTTTCAAACTCCTCACCTTGCAACTTCCATTTAAACTCTTTGCAGACCCATTGACTAGTCAATTTGCCACCACCAGCTATGTCAACTTGAAATGGACAAGTACTGCTAAGTTTGCAGCCTATTCTCTTAGCAGTATTGACATCCATGAAATTGTGAGTACTGCCACAGTCAATCAAAATATGAAGCTTATGATTCCCTACATTACCATAAACTCTCAAAGTCTTGTAAGTAGTGGTACCATTGATAGCATTTAGAGAAATTTGTGGCACATAGTCAATCAATTCCCCTGTTTCCTCTGTTTCAACTTCTATTTCACCACCAGTACCAACTTCTTCCAATACCTCTTCATTGTTCTCCCCTAAAACTTCAAGAGAAAACACTTGTCCCCCACATTTGTGCCCTGGAGTGTATCTTTGATCACAATAAAAACATTGGTTCTTTTGCCTTTTCTCATCTAACTCTTTCTGTGTCAATTGTTTCCTGAATGGGGTGTTTGGCACAGTCACAGCCTTATTTCTCCAATTTGGATTTGGTGCTGGTAAAGATAAAGGTTTGGGGCCAGTATTTGGAATTGAATTTTGGAATCTTGGTGTTGGTAAAAGTGATGGCCTATGCTTCTGTTTTAACACATTCAACTTAGCTTCTTCCAGTTTACACAACCCATACAAATCTGCAAGAGATCTTGGCCTAAACATTCTCACAGCCCACTCAATTTCACTTTGTAACCCAGCCATAAAGAAACTCATACATTGTTCTTCAGGAAAATCTACTCTACACAACAATCTGTCATAAGCATCAATGTAATCTTGAATATTGCCTACTTGTTTGAGTTTCTTGATTTCACCCAAAGGATCATCATAAACAGACCCAAATCTTTTCAAAATTGCTTCCCTATACACAATCCAAGACACATCTTCCCCAAGATACCTCACAAATTGTCTATGCCACATTAAAGCTAAATCATGTAAATGGATTGAAACAAGATTTACCTTACAGTCATCTTGGATATTGTCCACTTTAAAGAACTGTTCACACTTGAATAGCCACCCTCTAACATCATCCCCTCCACCAAATTTTGGAAACTCAATCTTGGTGACTCTACTAAACTGCATCTGCTGATTACCACCTTGACTCCCATGAATCCCATTTCTTTGACTGGTACCTTCTCCATTATTCAATCTATTCTCCAAAGTTCGGATTGTAGTACCCATTTCAGTGATGGTACGCATGAGATCTTCCATTGTAATCGGCCTATCAAGTTCACTTCTAGCATTCTCAGTGGATCTTGTACCCACCATGATTAGTGTTTTCAAAAGAACATAATTCAAGAACTGGTTGTGTAACTGATGATGATGGAATAACTGAATTCTAACATAATTCAGTTGGATATGGTGGATAGGTGCAGGATTGTAGGCTCTTGATACCACTTAATATGATCTTTAGATCTCTAATTAAAGAAATGATAAAGATCTTCAACAAAATGTGAATACTCAAGAACTAGAAAAGAGTATTGGACAAATTGGTGATTTGTTATTAGGATAGTGAATTTGTTACAGAGAGAATATTGTTTACAATTCAAAATAGATGATCTAAAATGATTACAAGTGAATGATTTATACAAGGAATGGATTAACTGATTTTCCCGCCAAAACGACTATATGAAAATCAGTTATGATATTGTGTTGTGTTGACTTTTTGAGTTTACTTAAAACTCATATCAACTAGCTACTAATCAAATCTTTTGCAGTCCAGTTAGAAGAATGCATTAACGAACTTTTTTGCAGGTTTGGTAATACCGAAGTCAAAGCATTCTATACATCATGTTTTTTTTTTTTTTTTCCTTCATGCACTTGGTTTGCTTTTGATATAATGTACTAATGAGATGTTACATAATTTCTCATGATAACCAAAAAGTTTTTGAGTTGACTTCTAAGGTATTTTAGGTAGGCTGGAAATTACTCTTTACTTCATTTTTTTGGATATTGATGATAATCTTCTACTAAAAGGTAATATAGACTAAGTGATTATATTCTTTTGTGCGTATATGGATAATGATGGAGATACGCATGAATTGGAAGAACAGTCTACATACAAAACTTTGTATTTGATATAATCCGCTTTTCTAGATGGTATATGGTATTGATAATCAGTGGCGGCCCAGAGGATTTGAGTACCCAGTGCGACCCAAGAAAAAAATGCCCCTAACTCATAGCAAATTTTCTTTTTTTTATAAATGATAACTAATGTTATAACAATTAATTATATCCATAACAAATCATAGTATTAAAAATACATACCATCGTAGTTAACCAATGATCCGTGAAACTCTCCTAGCATTCTTCATAGCAAATTGGTTGATTAGCTCTTCACAGTTTATATCCTCTAAGATTCCGTTCTCGATAGCTATCATGGCCAATCCACTAAGTCTTTCTTGGGACATTGTTGATCGTAAATAAGATTTCAATAACTTCAACTTAGAAAAACTCCTTTCTGCAGATGCAACTGTGACTGAAATCCCACCTCACCTTACAAGAAAGATATAAATAGAAGTAAACAATTTGGTGGGTTCTGTTATGTATTTTGTATTGTGAAGTACAATTGTTTCAACTAGATGCACTATGTAAAAAATTATATATAATAATAATAATATATATTAAAAAATTTCTAAAAAATTGTGCCCCGTTCAAAAACGTGCCCTGTGCGAGAATCGGGTTTGCACACCCTCCGGGCCTCCCCTGTTGATAATTGGTGGTGCATTCACAATTTTAGCATTACATCTCTACAAGATGTCATCACTCTTGTCGATCGAGTCACACTTCCATTTTCTTCTATAAATATTCGACAAAGTGATTCAGTTAGCCCTCTGGTTTTCTCGCAACGACATGGCTTTTGCTCCTAAACACCACAATAGAGAGCTCATACTTAATAATGTAAGAGCCTATTTGTTATTTGGAATTTTAGTAGGCAAAACAATCGACCCTTAACGGGATAGAGTGGGTTTGTAATCTATTTATGTAACCTTTTATATTATACCTTAAAATTTTCTTCTAGCTCTCTGCTAATCGTTTATGATCTAATGGTGTTCAAAAAAATCTTGGCGTCTCTTGGTGAGCAGACTGGATTGTCACAATTTTGTTGTATTTAGGGGCTTTGGCATTGATTCGAAAAATATAACTTGCTTGATTAAGAAATTCGGTAAAAAGAAATCAAATACATCATTGAAATAAAATAGTACTCCGTATATCGTTTTGTAGGATGTCATTTAGGGAGCAATATAGACCATTAAACTTTCATTTATATTTATCTATATTTATCTATATCTCTACTATAATCTATTTAGGCTCTAGATTAGAATTAAGCAAACTTTTTCAAACTTGTACTAATATAGTAAGTTGGGATTTGGATATGTGATCTATATAACATTGTCATAAACTATACTCCTCATAATGTACTTAGCCCTTCCTCTAATAGAAATATTAAAACTAGAAATTAAGCAAACTTTTTTCAAACTTTTACTAATATATTAAGTTGGGATGTGAATATGTGATCTATGAAATTAGGGATTTGTTAACCGCAACTTATAGGGTTATTGTTAAGCTTAATCAATTATGTAAAATAGCATTTAATAAACTCATTATTTTCATATCTATATACATGTAATGATTATAATTATAGAAAATGTTGTTAAAAATAGAAAGTTTGATGTTAATTAATTGTTGAATTTTTATTATAGTAACTTTAATCACAGTTTATGGGCTTGTTGTTAACGAACCAATAAAATAATCATAGATACAGTTAAGTCAGCTACAATATGTATTGTCATAAACATAATTAAATGTCGGTCACCACTTTAACTTCTATCATGATTCATGACCTAATTTGTAACATATGAAACTGAAAAAAAGTTATTGGTATACATTAAAATGTCGATTATAGTTTCTTAATATAAAAATAACTGATGGTTTATGAAAGATTAAAAAAAACTAGCTACAGCACAAACTAATCCTGCTTCTTGCAAAGCAAATTAAACATTTTTTTTTAATCAAATTCTCGTTTGAGCGTTGAGTATATATAAGTTCGATGTATCCTTTTGTAGTCACAATAAACTCTTCTTGTAAAAGAGATAAACATCTAAACATATAGATGGAAAGACGATATCGAAGAGGAGGGTTTGAAAACTAGCATTTTACGATACCTTTCTAGTGTACTTTTGCTTCATCATTGTATAGGCAACATGGTTTTTTTAAGCATATAACAAGCTCTAAATTTTTTTATCTTTTATACCATTTTAGCTTGCAATTCCGTCGCATAGCACGGATCAATTGCTAGTTTTCAAAAATGTATGTTAAAAGTTGAATATGGATTAAATTAAACTTTGAACTTCTAGTTTCCTTGCTAAATTTGAATGTTAAAAATATCATCATTCGATCATTTTGTTGAAATACCCAACTTTCTTCAATTGTTAAACCAAACTTTGCATGTCAAATTATCTTGACTTGTAAGTATTCTACGACAAAACACATCTGCCAAACCATACGCTTAATGCAAGGATATTGATTGAGATCACTCCATATTATACAAGAAAAATCAATATCTTTTGACATTTGCCATATATATTGTGTCTTGCCTTTTTTGTGAATGATACATCAAGTACCAAAGAAGCTAAAGCTTCAACAGCTACCCACTTTTAATTTGTTAATCAAAAAACATATTGAGATTTGGGGGAAATGAGCATATTGAGATTTGGTGGTTATCTGTATCTACACGAATTGAAATTGAGCATATTGAGATTTGATTGAATTGTGTTTACAGGAATTGTTATCTGTTGCTTTTTGTGTTTATAAAGTGATTTAGGGAAAACCTGAGAGAAGATGAGGGATGTAAATGGAGTGATACGTAGCCAAAAAAAGTACAGCTTTTTATTGTGAATTTTATTTTTTAAGTTTTTGTCCATGCTTTTTTGAGTGACTTATGGTAAAAGAAATGACACGTGGTCAAAAAACTACACGCTTTTTATTGTGAATTTTGTTTTTTACTAAGTTTTATATAAAAGTTTTTGCCACGTTTTTTTGGGTGACTTATGGTATTTTATATCCACGGTTAGTGTGGAAAAATAAGCGTGTACATTCGAACTTTTTGTGGTAGTGACCCGGTAATGCTAATAAGCAAAGACGAACGGGTAGCTGGATTTCACCTACTATATGTAAGCGATGTCGAAGGAGTAAACCATAATTTCGATGAATACTTCCTCCAAGGGAGTTTTCAATAGGTAATACAGCACGGTCCGCGATCCAAAGCTCAACAACTTGGAACGCGACCTCAAACTGATCACAAGGAATATATACACAATTTGGAAAAACTTAACAAGCTGCGCTCTCGCTGTATGCAGGAACACCTTGATACGCAACAAGTATGTCCGAACCATGCATGGGGGTGGGCAGGGACGAACCCATGATTTTTTAGAGGGTGTTGCACAAAAGAAATGTTGGTCTAACTAAAGTTACACCATAAAAAACGAAAGTAGCAAAAATGATTTTGGGGTTGCACATACCACAAAAACGATAGTTTTGAAATCTTTTTGCACTTCGTGACCTAAAATCGGGTGTAGCCCGTGCCACACCCCGCATACATGTAGGTCCGTCCATGGGGGTGGGACACATGTCGTTAAGGGTAAGTGGTTTCAGGAGATTACTAGTTGGTACTAGATTTATACTCTTCGGTTGTCTAGTATTGTGTTGGTCCTCCTCGACCATGCTTGCGAGCATAGCGCATGAACTTTGCCAATCGTTGCAGCTTTTGCTAGCTCCACATAACGCGAAGTTGTTAATCGTGGATGCCACCACGGCAGGGTCATTAGTGCTGGAATCGGGATGATGGCGGTTTAAGGTGCATTTAACAGTGAATTGACGAGGATTAGATAATGGTAAAGGGCGTTGGTCTAATACTAAAAGATTGGCTAAAAGATAACATGGTCCGAGCCCTTAAAATGCATATACCAAAAAAACAAGGGGGCAGTTATTCATACGGTGGCTATGTTTTTATTCATACGGTGGCTACTTTTTTTTTTTTTTTTTTTTTTTTATTATTATTTTTTTTATTTTTATAATTTTGTTTATATCAAAAAGCTATAAACCTGAAAATGCGGAACTGTAAATATAAAGTTTAATAAGCCAAACGCTTAAAACTGTCAGAAATACGGAACAAAAACTGGCAAAAACTGTGTTGTACTGGAAAAAGTGGGGGGACAAAGGGAATATTCCCTGAAAAAGTGGGCAGGGCTATGGAATAGCCCCCGTATGAATAGTGTATCCCAAAAACAAATGGACCTGATAGTAAGGTGTGGAAAATGGGCAGGCAAGTTGGAGTATTTATAGGATTAACAAATTAAAAGTGGGTAGCTTTTGAAGCTTTAGCTTATTTGGTACTTGAAGAGTATGTTTAGCAGAGGGGCTTATAGGGCTTAGGCTTTTAAAATAAGTCGGTTTATAAAATAAGCCTCGTTTGTTATGCGGGCTTATAAAATGTCTTATAAGTTATAAGTCTCTATAACCCCGAGACTCATAAAAAAAGGGCTAAATACTTTAGACCGTGGATTTTGAACAATAAATTACTTATTCACACATAAAAATATCTATCGTAACATATACAAAAACTTATTTAATTGTGTAATTTTTAGTAATTTTGCAATAATAAGCCTATGGTGGTGTTTGTTTTTTAAAAAGCTATGAATCTGAATTTGAGACGTAAATGTCTGAATCTGAATCTAACAAGACTGTTTGTTTTTTAAGCTAATTTGCCAAATAAATTTACAAAAATACAAATTTCAATTTCGGCTTATAATATAAATTCTAGCCTCAGCCCCAGCCCATTTCGTCAAACATACCCCAATTGATGTATCATTCACCAAGTTTTCATTTAGGGAATTTTTTTGTTATTTATGCAAAAATAGATAGAATTACTAATTCTATATAAAGACATTTTTCCAATAACCCTTTCAAAAACAAAAGTATATATCTACATGTTATAATTAAACTGTCAAATCCAACCGTTAAATGGAACAAATCGTCATGCCTAAAAGTATGTGATATGAGGCTTAATCTAAGCAGATTGGAGTCCTTGTCAATTTATGTTATCTGATTCCGCATTTGCAGCGATTTGGTGAAGCCATGATGTTATATTTTTGTGTCATTTTGGGTATGATTCGACATTCAACCATTTGTATGTTGCACTTAATTCGTATGTAGATGGGCCTAATTGCCTAACACAAAACGGAAACGGACTCGTTGGCAGCTCTCTCTTTGCCTAATACAATTGTGACCAACTGATGTGATGATAATTTGGTCATAGACGTATATATAGTTTGGTTTTTAATCATATAAAGGGCGGAGGGGATAGGGTATCTAGCAGGTGCTAGGCCCCTTCTAACTAGCCCATTGACCCCAATATGACATAGCCGAAAATATAAGTTTTTAGGAAAATAAAGAGTCGACCCCTCCCAATTATATACACATAAACTATTTCGCTTTTCAGTTTTCACATAAAAAACGTCATATATACATTTCTCTCATAACCATCCGATCAAATTCACAAAACACAATTTTGCTTTCATCTAATAAGGTATATTGAATGCTTTTTATTATTTAGTTTTCATTAATAATCACATTTATTTCTTTGTTTTTTGTATTCTTTGAATGATTGAATCAAGTTTATAAATAGCGCGAGGCATGGTGTGGCGGCATTATCAAGCCTCACGCTTTTGCAGCAAGGCGAAGCTTTTGCGTTTATAAGGCGTGACATAAAGCGGCACAAAGTATGAAAATATTTATATATTCATATCATAATTCAAAGAGTTAATTACATAATTGGTCCTTGTGGTTTGTCGGATATTGCAGAAAATGTCCCTGTGTTTTTTTTTTGACGGGTCATGTCCTCGTGGTATGCAAAAGTTACGGGTTTGGTCCTTTGACCAATAATTCTGTTAGTTGACCGTTAACTTGAAGAGAATTTTTGACTTTTCACATGTTTTGGCAAACCACGGGGACGATTTATGTAAAAA